>CAUYPK010025500.1:0-22786 GCA_963574355.1 Loris lydekkerianus | reverse complement strand
CTCAGGAATGGAAAAAAAAGTATCCAATGTACCCAGCCCTTCCATGAAGCTAAATTATAGCTTTCACATGAAGGCTATAACCTAACTATAGCACAAGACTATGGGGAAAGGGCCAAGGAAGGGGAAGGGAGGGGGGAGGTTTTGCTGAAGGGAGAGTAATGGGTGGGTCCACATCTACCGTGCATCTTAGAATGGGTACAGGCAAAACTTACTAAATGTAGAATACAAATGCCTACATACAGTAACTAAGAAAATGCCATGAAGGCTATGTTGAACAGTTTGATGAGAATATTTTAGATTATACATTGTACCCCTTGATTGCACTAATGTACACAGCTATGATTTAACAATAAAAATAAATAAATTAAAAAAAAAAAAAAGATAAAGGGTCTGTTAATTAGTTCCAGACCTCAAGTTGTCTGGTATGCATATTGAGGACCTGCAGGTAGGTCTTGCAGTAGCCTTAGGCCTGTTAGAGAGTCACAGAGGACGTCTCTAAGATGGGGAGGGGGCATGATGAGGTGATGGGCACATCTGATCCCTTCTCATGCTTAGCAACTCAGTTTTAGGGATCCTTTTGGCCAAGAGGGGATCCTGTCTGTCAGTTGCTTAGGGGGAAGCCCTAAGATTTTATTTTAGTTCACATGGGAAGCTTTAAAAATACATATTAACTTCAAAAGAACTATATATCTCTCCAAAACTGGGTTCAGACATTGAAACAGAAATGATAAAGCTTTGTTAACAGTTTTTGAGAACTGATAAATTAAGGAAGAGTGTCATGTTAATGTGAATCTTGTCACTGAGGTCACATGAGCATTAAGGTCACCTCTGTGACTTGGTTTCTACCACCTTCGAGTAAATCCTTTTACTCCAGTCATTGGTGTGCTTACCAGTCATGGCAGGTGAAACCAGATGCCCCCTGTACTGATTGTACTGTGACTCTCCTGCTTTCTGTCCTGAGCTGCTTTGCCCAGCCCTGGAGAGATGCCTGTGGGAGCCTGTTCAGACATTCTGATGTGTGGGCAAATCCCTTTTATCCCTCTGAATCAATTCTATTTTGTTTTTGTTTTTATTTTTGTTTAGAGACAAAGTCTCACATTGTCACCCTTGGTAGAGGGCTGTGGTGTCAAAGCTCACAGCAGCATCAAACTCTTAGGCTCAACAATTCCTTTGTCTCAGCCTCTCAAGTAGCTGGGATGACAGGCGCCTTCCACAAGGCAGGGCTATTTTTTTAGTACCCGGAGTCTTGTTCTTGCTCAGGATTACAGGCATGAGCCAACTGCACCTGGCTCTCTGAATCAATTCTGCACAGCTCAGAGTGTCTCCAGGAGGCAGCCAGCCCAAGGCCCAGTTGGCCACAGTGATGACTGGTTTGATAACACGCCCTCTCTTCTTGGTTTCATTCTACGGAAGTCCCTTACTCCTGTTCCTTAGTACTTGCCCTCCCCCCCACCCCCTGAAATCACTTTCTTCTTGCTTCAGGAAACCCAGATTAAGATGAGGAAACCAAACTGATATGCCACAAGACAGTTGATGAAGGGGCCTAACTTCCCTGAAGGGGAGATTCTACTTAATTGTTTAGAAACATGCATCTGGGCAGTGCCTGTGGCTCAGTGAGTAGGACGCTGGGCCCATATACCTAGAGTGGAAGGTTCAAACCTGGCCCCGGCCAAACTGGGCATTGTGGTGGGTGCCTGTGGTCCCAGTTACTTGGGAGGCTGAGGCAAGAGAAAGAATCGCCTAAGCCCAAGAGCTGGAAGTTGCTGTGAGTTGTGACGCTACTGTACTCTAACGAGGGCAATAAAGTGAGACTCTGTCTCTAAAAAAAAAAAAAAAGAAAGAAAAGAAAGAAAGAAAGAAAGATCTGGTTAAGAAAAAAATTGCCCAAGTTCTAGAGTAGGTCTCTTAGGATACCAGATCCTTGGAGACACCTTCACAGGACAACTTTAATTCTGGGGAAGGAATTTTTTAAGCCAAAAATGCCAAGGATGGTTGAATTGGTAGGCTTTGTAGAGCAAAAACTAGGCAGAACTTTGGACTTCCAACGCCACTAAGTGTTTCTCCCTTATTGTGAGGTCTGCATTCTCAATGTCTCTTTTTCTCAATCGAAAGGAATGTATTCTGGCTCTGTTTAGGTGATGTGGATCCCTGGTAATTAAATTAGGAATCTGGTGTCCAGTGTGGGCAGCAGATGGCTAACAGCTTCTACAAAATGTTCCTTGAATAATGTCCTTTCTTCTACAATTGATAAACTAGTATGTGACAATAACACACTCAGGATGTCAGAGCTAGAGGGAATAAAATGTTCCCTAGGCACTCCAGCCCTAGTGTTTTTTCTGCCTTGACCAAACTACTGACAGCACATATCTCCATTAGCTGAGGAATTTTTTTGTGTGTCCTTTTCACAGTGGTTCTGATAAGCTCTGGTCAGGATAGTGGACACTGGTTTGATTTCCAACCATAATTTGTTGGGGAGTTATCCTTCAGGAAGCTTTAACAGAAAGTTATAAGGCAAAGAGAAATCAAATCTGTCACTTGATTGGACATGATATTGGAGGAAGCAGTGCGTAAATTTATTATAGCAAGAGCTAACCTTTACATAAAACACGGCTTCTCTCAAGTTTAAGCAGATGGTTATGTAATAGGCGGTAGCAAAAATGGCAAGAACAGCAAATTATCAAGAGTCTACTTGTGCTGGGCTAGATCCTTTGGCCTCTTTCCACATGCTATTTCTAGTCCTCAAAATAACCCTGCAAGGTAGATATTATTATGCTCATTTTCTAGCTGAAGAAGATGTACTTCTAGACTTATGGCTAGTTAATAGCAGCACTTCAGCTGGAATCATCACCCTCATCCTCATCCTCATCAAAGACCACTGGCATTTATTGAGTACACATACAGATGACCACATCTGGAGTGAGCTTCCTACACATTTTTAAAAATTTAATTCTCCTAATAACTCCTCTTGTATTAGTCATATTGTGGTTAGTTATATTCTAACTAAGTTAGTCATATTGTAAATGAAGAAAATGATGATTTGCTTTTTTTTTTTTTTTTTGAGAGAATCTTACTTTGTCACCCTCGGTAAAGTGCTGTGGCGTCATAGCTCGTAGCAACCTTAAACTCTTGGGCTTAAGTGATCTTCTTGCCTCAGCTTCCTGATTAGCTGGAACTATAGGTACCTGCCACAACATCCAGCTATTTTTAAAGATGAGGTCTGACTCAGGCTGGTCTTGAACTTGTGAGGTCAGGCGGTCCACTGGCTTCCCAATGTGCTAGGATTACAGGCATGAGCTACATGCCCAGACAAAAATAATGCTTTTTTTTTTTTTTTTTTTCTTGAGACAGGGTCTTGCTCTGCTACTCAGGCTAGAGTGGTGTCATCATAGCTCACTGCAACCTTAAACTTCTAGCTTAAGAGATCCTCCTGCCTCAGCACTTACCACCTTGCCCAGCTAATTTTTCTATTTTTTATAGAGATGGGGTGTCACTATTGCTCAGGCTGGTCTCCAACTCCTGGCCTCAAGCAATGCTTTTAACTTGGCTTCCAAAAGCGTTAGGATTATGGGCATGAGCCACATGCCTAGCCTACAAAGTGAGTTCTGAAGGTTAACTTCATAAGGTCGTGCAACTTCAAAGGTTGTAAGTAGCAGCTCTGGGATTTTAACTGAGTTATGCAGGGCTGTAAAGCCTTCTTCCATCCTACTGGGCTCTAAACACAAATTTCTTTTCTTTTCTTTTCTTTTTTTTTTTTGATACAGAGCCTCAAGCTGTCGCCATGGGTAGAGTGCTGTGGCATCACAGCTCACAGCAACCTCCAACTCCTAGGCTCAAGCGATTCTCCTGCCTCTGCTTCCCAAGTAGCTGGGACTACAGGTGCCTGCCACAACGCCAGGCTATTTTTTGGTTGCAGCCGTCATTGTTGTTTGGTGGGCCGGGCTGGATTTGAACTTTCCAGCTCGGGTGTATGTGGCTGGCGCCTTAGCCGCTTGAGCCACAGGCACTGAGCCAATTTCTTTTCTTTCTTTCTTTCTTTTTTTTTTTTTTGCAGTTTTGGCCGGGGCTAGACTTGAACCTGCCACCACCACCCCACTCCCCCAGTATATGGGGCCTACGCCCTACTCCTTGAGCCATAGGTGCCGCCCCTTCTTTTGAGACAGAGTTTCAGTCTGATGCTAAAGGCTAGAGTGCCATGGTGTCTGCCTACCTCACAGTAACCTCAAACTCCTAGGTTCAAACAGTCCTTCCGCCTGAGCCCCCTGAGTAGCTGAGACTACAGGCACCTGCTGCAACACTTGTCTAATTTTTCTATTTTTAGTAGGAACAGAGTCTTGCTCTTGCTCGGACAGGTCTGGAATGCTAAGCTCAAGGAATCTTCCTGCCTCAGCCTCAAAGAGTTGCTAGGATTACAGGCGTGAGCCCCACACCCTGCCCTGAAAACAAATTTCTAACTTTCCTGCCCTATGGCTGTCTCAACTGAGGTTTCTATCACACATGTGGTAGGGTAAGTTTTATTTTTCCCTATTGCCCCTAAGGGTCTGACTAATACTGTTCTTTTCAAGGAACTGCTGACACCCCCAGTTTAAGCAGTGTGCAAAACAGCCCATGCAGAAAACACCCCTTCCTCCAAGGCCTTTCTTGTACACGTTTCATTTTCTGGAATAACAAGTTCTAGAGAAAGCCCTACAACATCAACCAGTGACAAAATTGTTAACTTCATGGCCTCTGTATGTTGCAGGAAGACGAGGCCCAATGGAGAGAAAGAGCACCCAAACACCACATTTCTAAGAGGAAGAGCTTTATTTACCAGCCAGGAGCTTGCAGGATAGAAGAATTCCAAATGGCCACGCTTCCTGACTGCCTTGGTCTTTCCCTTTTTATTGACAGTCAAAATGTTCTACCCCACAGGTACCCTTCTCATTGGCCAATTTGAAGCAAGGGTGAGATGCTATAGCACTACAGGATTTCACAGAACTTGGAAATTTCCAAGTTCCAGAAAGTTAAGTTTTATAAATTCCCAAGAGCTGAGTCACCATGGAGAGCACCCTGCAGATGTATCCCGGTGGTCTCCTTGAGAAGACCTGTTCTAGACCTTACACTTCTCGGGTATCCTCTCTCAAGTATAGCAATGAGTAAGATTTAGTGGCAAACAGGCACATTTTATGGTAAATCAGTTCCATTTGTGAGATTTCCTCAGCGTCTAATGAGCCATGACAAGCTGGAAAACTAGATTGATGGGTGATTCAGATGTCTGCTGTTACAGTCTCCTTTCTTCTGACGTGGCAGGTTCGTTTCTTAGATGGCAGAGTTATAGGCTCTCCAGGATTTAAGGTGAAGGGAGAATAATTTCAAATGTAAGTTGCATAGCAAAGTTACCTTTGACTTTTCTGCATTCAGAACAGAACCTAAGAGAATACAAAAGAGAAAAGCAAGAATCTCATTTTTATTTCCAGGTTTGTCAATGAATTATCGGATGATTTCCTTTATTTTCTACTTGGGTTTCCCAAACAGCCTCTCCTGTTACACTTACTTCTTAAAATTTTTTACCTAAATAAAAAACATGACTTATCGAAAGTTCTTTAAAACTTAAAAGTAAAGCGTACTAGCTTATTTCCAAATAGCAGAACAGGACAGTGATATAAATCTATCACGCACAAAAATAGTTTTCATACATTCTGTACACTGAAAAGGAGAGTACATGGATAGAAATAGGACCGACTCCTCATTAGCTTTGCAGCTATGTTGGGAAAGGCTCTTCTCTGTGAACAGTTTCTGAGTTTTAATTTTAAGTATCTCTATTCTTATTCTAGGTTCTAAGATTTTTGTATATTCAGTGGTATATAAACACAAGATCATATTATAGATGATACCCAGGGAGAAAAAGACAAGGAATTCATTCCTGATTATAATCTTCATTTTGTAGTCTCTTATATGGTTTAGGATTTTTCTTCACTGCTTTTCCTTCTAACTTTCCTGAACAGGGACTGAGATGAATTATCATTATCCTGGAGTCTCTGTGAAGAGACCCTCTCCAAAGAGGGAAATACTGCTGGCCCTCACCAGCCTTTGATTTGACAGTCACCAGATAAAAAATCTCTGCCTGTGATTTAACAAAGTCCAGGCTCTGGAGTGAAAGAGCAGAACCCCAGGGGTTGATCTGATTTTCCAGACCCTTTAATGGGAATTGAAGGCAAGCTCTGGAGGTGTTCTTTCATAGGCTAATGTCTTTATTTTGTCTCCTTATTTGAAATAAAAGGAGCTAGTGTGGGACCTGAGTTAAGTGAAAAGAAAAGTAGGCGTGTCTGCACACTCTTTCCTATGCTCCAAGAAATGAGAGGAAAGGGAGTGTTGGAATTTGCTGAGTGCCTTCCTTACTGAGGTGCTTACTATTGTAAAGAAATTCTTACACATAGAGAAACTGAGGCTCACCCTCTCAAAAATCACACACTCACTAGAGTAAGAAACCAGTCCTAGATGTACCTCCACTGCCTGCCCTCCCATGCTGGCCCCACTGTGCTGTAAATGCATGTGGCAGCCGACTGTAAGGTTTGTTACCAAGTCAGGTTGTTTTCTGCTTTTAAGTTCATCCATTTAAATTGAATTAGTCAGTGTTTCATAATTTAAATAGGAGTCCTTTAAAAAAAAAAAAAAAAAAAGAGTGCCTTTGGCATCCTTATTAGGAGCTCATGCCAATTGAAGTTCTTGGTACCTATCAATGGCACTCAGGGAAGGTGAGAAAAGATGTACCTGTAATGGAGGGTTTTGGGGCCCCAGGAATATACATCTCCCAGGAAGCAACCTTTGATAGTAGCCTCCATACAGGGCTTTGCATGACTATCACTGATGGAAATTTGAAAGACAAACTAGCCTTTTCCTGCGTGGCACCTGTGGCTCAGTGAGTAGGGCGCTGGCTCCATATACCGAGGGTGGCGGGTTCAAACCCAGCCCCAGCTGAACTGCAACCAAAAAAAATAGCCGGACGTTGTGGTGGGCGCCTGTAGTCCCAGCTGTTCGGGAGGCTGAGGTAAGAGAATCGCAGAAGCCCAAGAGCTGGAGGTTGCTGTGAGTCCTGTGATGTCATGGCACTCTACTGAGGGTGGTAAAGTGAGACTCTGTCTCTACAAAAAAAAAGTAGCCTTTTCCCTGAACCCCTGAGAGAGGTAAGTCAATGAGGAGAAGGTATCAATCAGCTACAGTACGTTTTCTTTAGGTCCAATCCGAACATATTGGGTAAGATTTCTTAAAATCAAATTACAATCAAGCACTTGATGCCTTCAGAAAGCCAATACCTGCTTGGGTGAAATAATAGTAACCTCAAGAACACAGCAAAGAAGGAAAAAGGGTAGGTGGATTCTTTCCCCTTTATTCTCACAATTTACTTTTACAGATGGTTTCACCACATGTGGTTATTGAACATCCAGCTAAGAAAAGCAAAGAATCACTGTTCATGGTTTTGAAAATTGAACACTTCTGAATAGCTCATTTCTGAATATGTGTTTCTAAGACAAGCTACAGCACATCATCTCAGTTTGCCTTCCTTTCTCTCTTCCTGCACACATTACGAGTATTAATTCTTTCATATAGACTCTGCCTGCATTTTCCTACAACTCACCGAAGCAAAAGAAACGATGCCCTGGAAAATCTAGTCAAAGGTAGCTTTGACTTGATATTTCTGTTAACATTTCCAGTTACACCAGATGAAAAGTATATACATTGCTCTTTCTCTTCCTTTTTTTCTTCCTTTCTTTGATTTCTTCTTTTGAATTTAACATTTTATTGGTATCAAAGATTTAAATGCATAAAGTTCAAAGACTGAAATGATTATGAGATCAGCAGTTCCCTGTTCTCCCCCCCACCCATCTTCTTCTCCCAGGAGGAAACAACATTCACCCATTTTAGCTGCTAATGTTGTATTTACATCTTTCTCTTCTACAGTGACTTCGTAAGGTTTTATTTGTATTCAAGAGACGAGGATTTTGTTCTCTTTCCTCCCCTACCCTCACCAGCCACGTGTGCCCTCCTCCATGCACTTACCTTTTCCCTATGGTTATGCTGTAAGTTTGTTAGGATTAGTGGGCAGTGTTCACATTACTATGAGAAATATTCACAGGTTTGCCATGTAGTAAATTATGATTATCTTTGCTTTCTTGCATATTCTTTGTTCATGCCACTGTGACCATTCATCCTGATTTATGCCTGTTGTTCTGGTATAATAAACAACGATGTCCTCTCTCAAGGTCAGTGTGTCCCAGTTTGGAAAAGAAGCTTGCTGTTCAACACAGTGTCTATTGTAATTATCAAAGGATGTTCCCGCATTACATTGTACCTGGAGAAATTTCTTCCAGAGTTAAAACTAGCTCCATGTGGAACTGGTTTTCATCTATGCCAATGTACAGCTGTTATTCTGCAATCCCCATTTACATCCTCTAGTAGAGTCTTGTCAACCCTTTCTCCTTTTGAGAGTTTTTTTTTTTTTTCCTGCATTCTATACTGTCCTCAGTCATGATTTATTTCCCTCTAGTAAAGGATCCAACCTTTCAATAGCATCTTGAGAAAGAAGGCACAGGATGTAACTTTTTTGAGTCCTTGCATGTCTGAAAACAATTTTCTTTTCTTTTTTCCTTTCCTTTTTTTTTTTCTTTTTCCTTTCTTTTCCTGAGACAGAGTCTTGTTCTGTTGCCCCAGCAAGAGTGTAGTGGCATCATTATAGTTCACTGTAACCTCCAACTCCTGTGAAGGGGCACAGTCCACTGCACCCTTGTAAGGTGAATCAGCCTCATTTGCGCTCCTTGAGGCAACGAGGCTCTGAGAAGGAACATTTGCAGTACTTGGGCTGCAGTCACGCCTTAAAGGAAAGAAAATGCCGGAGACCCTCACCAGGTTGTAGCTGGAGACAAATCATTTGCCTGAGGCAATGAACCATTGCACTTAATCCCCTATCTCTATTTACACAATACTTTCATTTAGACATATAGGGAAGTAGGCAAACAGAACAGACAACCTAGCCCTTTGTAGTTCATCTCCCTCATTGTTTATCTCTAAATAAGATATTCTTGGTTTAGAAAGGTGTGTACATACTTTGCTGTATTAATGCTGATAAGGAATCTTTACCTTTTATCTTTCTTGTTCTTGGGTTATTTTTATGTGATGAGTTTGGGTATATAAGAAAGTGAATAAAGACAGCTGATTGCTGCTGTGCCCGAGTGAGCACCAGCCGTCCCTTAATAAATCATTCATTTCATCTGCAGTGCTTGCCTCCGTGTCTCTGACTAGGCCAGTGGACAGCAACACTCCTGCGCTCAAGTGATTGTCCCACCTCAGCCTTCTGAGTAGCGGGGACTATGGGTACATATCATCATACCTGGCTAATTTTTTTTTTTTTTTTTTTTTTTTTTTAGAGATGGAGTCTCACTCTTGCACAGGCTGGTCTTGAACTTCTGACATCAAGCAATCCTCCTGCCTTGGTATCCCAGAGTGCTAGGACGACAGGTGTGAGCCACACTTCCTGGCATTGAAAGCTGTTTTGTTCATCCTCTACCATCACATCAATTGAGATCTTACCTGGATATGGCGTTTGAGGTCTGAAAAAACAATCACTTTAGAATTTTGAAGACATTGTTCCATTGTCTTTTTCTTTCCTTCTTTTTTACTTCTAACTTTTTAATTTCAGATTAATGAGAGTACAAACAACTAGGTTACAGTGTTTGCATTTGTTAGGTACCATCCCTCTTGTAGATACGTCCTGCACCCAAAAGATGTGCCATATACCTTTACATTGTACCCATTAAATGGGAGCACACACATCCTCCGTCCCCCCGCCAGCCCCTATCTCTTCTTCCCCCTTCCCCAATGTGAATCGAATTGACTTTTTCATTTATGTGGGCATACATTAGATTGTCTACTGGCTTCATATTAGTACTGAATACATTTGATACTTGCTTTACATTCTTGTGATACTTTACCAAGAAGAATGTGTTTCCCCTCTATCCATGTTAATACAAAAGATGTAAAGTCTCTATCTTTTTTTCCTGTTAACAATTTTTTATTTAAATCATAACTGTGTACATAAATGTACATTTATGGAGTACAATGTACTGATTTTATATACAATTTGGAATGCTCACATCAAACTGGTTAACACAGGTTTCACTTCACTCAATTGTGTTAAGACATTTGTACTCTGCTCTTACTCTCTATCTTTTTAAAGGCTGGATAGTATTCTGGGGTATACATATACCACAGTTTGTTAATCCATTTATGGGATTCAGGTTATTTCCACATCGTGGTGATTGTAAATTGAGCTGCAATAAACAATCCAGTACAAATGATTTTTTCCCCTCTGTATAGATGCCTAGTAATGGGATTGTGGGATCAAATGAGAGTTGTAATTTGAGTTCTTTGAGGATTTTTTTTTTCATACTTCTTTCCAAAGAGGCTGTATGAGTTTGCAGTCCCATCAACAGCGTAAAAGTGTCCTTGCTCCACACGGATGTCATCATCTGCAACTTTGGACTTCGTGATGTGGGCTGTTCTCACTGGGGTTAGGTGATATCTCAGATATCTCTAACAATTAGGGATGATGAGCATTTTGCCAAATGTTTGTTAGTCATTCATCTGTCTTCCTCAGAGAATGTTCTATTCATGGTAGATGGGATTGTTTGCTCTTTTTTGGTTGATTAATTTGAATTCTGTATAGATTCTAGTAATCAATACTTTGTCAGATTCATAACATTTAAATATCTTTTCCCATTCTGAAGGTTGTCTATTTGCTTTACTTGTTGTGTCCTTAGAAAAAGACCGAAGTTGGGTAGAACAGGATGGCGGCCAAGTAACAGCTTCCCTGCAACTGGGCACGGTGAGTCTGGGGAGATAAGACTCCTGGCATCTCTGACTGGTGAAATGTGACTATAATCATCCCTTTGAGGATACAGGGAGCTAGCAAGGGACTTCTGGACCCCAAGAGGAGGACAAAAACAGTGGAAAACTGGTAAGTGGTTGTGTGTGTTTGATCAACCTAATCCTGCTGGCAGCCTTAAGTTCAAGTAGCAGTGAGACTGCAAACCTGAAAGGCCTTACCTGTGAACTGTTTCGGTATTTTTGGACTTGGCACTAGTTGAACTTCCTTGGGGAGAACATAAGCAGGAGTGTGGAGAACTCTGGGCATTGTCTAGGGCCCCAGACTGAGCCATTGAGCCAATGGAACTAATAGTGTTTGGCTGTGGGCCGCAGGGAGCCATTGTGAGAGAACTGCCCCAGCAAACTCCGCCCTCAGGGTTGCAGAGCAAGGGTCAAGTGGGAGCTAGTAACCCAGTGACTGAACAGCCTAAAGGCGGGGACTGAGCTGCCTTACAGCCTTAACACTCAGGGGCAGAGTGAGACCGGTTTTGGCACACTGGAGCCTTGGGCTGTTGCCCTGGGTAGAGTGCCGTGGCGTCACACTTCATAGCAACCTCAAACTCCTGGGCTTGGCGCCACCCAGACCTTCATAAGAGCAGCGCCACAACCTCTGACCCATGATCCGTGCCTGCCAGGCCTCTGCTTGCCCTGACCAGGAACTGTGGGAGCTGTGCAACCCTGTGTCCTCCCTCCTGTACCCTCCCTGCCTACACCTGGCCCACTACTCTGGCCAGGGACTCTGATAGTTGTGTGCACTCTGGAGCCCTCCCTGCCTCTGCAGGGAGCTCTTCTCCTGGTCAGAGAATGCTGGACCCTGGGGGTTTCTGTGCCAAAGTCACTGGGCACACTCCCAGATCCATGCGCACCACTTCCCACCCTGTTGCTGGATCCAGGTGTGTCACACTCCGGAGCTGCTTCCACAATCAGAACTCCCTGGCTGGGGCAGCCCCAGAGGAACTACACAGGGTCACTCCTTACAAAGATCCAGCAACAATAGAGTGATCCCGCTGGCTTCTAATCTTGGAGAGACACCTCACCAAATCTGAGGACGGCCAGAGGCAACAGTGAAAATCAACAGAAAAACTCTGGCAATATGAATAGTCAGAATAGATCAACTCCCCCAGGGATCAATGGGGGCAGACTCAGCACAAGATCCCAGGCACAAATAGCTGAGATGTCAGAAATCGAATTCAGAATCTGGATAGCAAATAAGATCAAATTAGAATTCTAAGCAGTAACCTAAAAGATACCTCAAGAATTCAACAAATTCAAAGACCAAATGACCAAAGATTTTGACACATTGAGACAAGAAGTTGTAGCCCTCAAAGATCTGAGAAAAAAAGTAGAATCCCTCAGCAACAGAATGGAGCAAGCAGCAGAAAGGATTTCTGACACAAAGACAAAGCTTTCGAACACTCCCAAACTCTTAAAGAGGAATAGCAATGGAGGACAAAAACAGATCACTCTCTCAGAGAGCTCTGGGATAATTTGAAGAAAACCAATATTCATCTTATAGGGATTTGTGAAAGCGACGAAGTGGCTTCACAAGGCATGAGTCTCTTCTCCATGAGATTATGAAAGAGAACTTTCCAGACATGCCAAGAGATTCTGAAATTCAGATAGCAGACAGTTTCAGAGCTCCAGCACGACTCAACCCAAATAAGACATCCCCCAGACACATCATAATCAATTTCACTAAAGTTAACATGAAGAAGAAAACTCTGAAAGCAGCCAGACGAAAGAAAACCATTACCTACAAGGGAAAGAACATTAGAATAACTGCAGATCTCTCTGCTAAAACCTCTCAAGCTAGAAGAGGATGGTCATTGACTTTTAATCTCCTAAAAAAAAATAACTTTCAACCCAGGATCCTGTACCCAGCTAAACTAAGTTTCATTTATGAAGGAGAAATTAAATACTTTAATGACATTCACGTGTTGAAGAAATTTGCCATAACTAAACCAGCTCTCCAGGATATTCTCAGACCTATCCTTCATAATGACCAGTGTAATCCTCCACCACAAAAGTAAACCCACCAAGAAAATTTTGATCAAATTACAACTTCCACAGTCACAAAAGAATTAAAAATGTCCACCGGACTCTTGAAAGGCTTATCAATATTCTCATTTAATGTGAATGGTTTAAATTGTCCTCTAAAGAGGCACAGGTTGGCTGACTGGATACAAAAACGCAAACCAGATATGTGCTGCATACAAGAATCTCATCTTACATTAAAAGACAAATATAGGCTCAAGGTGAAGGGATATACTCCAGGCAAATGGAAAGCAGAAAAAAGCAGGCATTGTAATCCTGTTCTCAGATGCAATAGGCTTTAAACCAACCAAAATAAGGAAGGATAAGGATAGACACTTCATATTTGTTAAAGGTAATAATATGATGATATTTCAATTACGAATGTTTATGTACCCAACCAGAATGCACCTCAATTTATAAGAGAAACTCTAACAGACATGAGCAACTTGATTTCCTCTAGTTCCATAGTAGTTGGTTCCTCCTTCCCTGCCTTCTACCTCTCACACCCAGTCACTGATAGCCCATCAGGGTTGTGACCCAGTGTCCTCTAGTGAACAGATACTCCAGGGGTTTGTACCTGCCTGAATCACAAAGAAATCTATATCTGCTCAGCCAGGCTGCTGCTCTCTGCCTCTATCCAGCAGGGGGAGGTGAGGCCTGACAACCTCAGGTGCTTGATGGAGGCTGGGAGGTGTTCCCTCAGTTCCAGCCCTGCCCCTGATTGATGTTACTGACAAAACAGAACAGAACAACTTTGTGGAAATTTGTTTCCATCCCTGCTAAAGTCCCCTGCAGAAGCGAAGCTGTTTTGAGTTCCCAGAGCCTGTGCCTCAGGCCGTGTCTTTGCTCCTGCAGGGTTGTATTCGGTTAGCTGTCAGTTCTAGCCTCCTGCCTTCCTTTGTCTATAGGCTGATGATCCCCTGAGGGCCAGGTGCATCTTTGGCTCAGTAAAGTGGTCTTCTGGGTCAGCCCGGCCCAGCTCTGTGTGTGTGTTTCTAGTCCCCATGCTCCACCCAGGCCGGTACCACCTCAGGCAAACCCTTTAGTCACAGGGCCTGTGTTTCCATCCCAGATCTGTTCCACGGTGATTGCCACCTGAGAAGATGCCTGGCCTCCTCTGGTTGCCCAGGGAGACAGGGGGTGTGACTTTGGAATATCTGGGAGTGAGCCTTATTGTTGCTAAAAAAGGCTGTTGCTCTATGCCTCAGGGCACCGTCACTCTTGTGTGGTTCCCTCTCAGCCGACCATCCTCTCCTCACTCCTGTGCTGCAGAATCAGCACTGACAAGCTGTAGTCTAGGCACTGTCCACACCCCTCAAGAAATCACCCAGGAATCTGGACTCCTGGGGGACAGGCCTCCAGACCTCAGAGTGAGAGTGGAGGGGAGTGCCGGGAGCTCAGAATTGCAGGTAGAGAATATATACAGTTTTATGCCTAGCAGGAGAATGCCATGGTATCCTAGTAGGGGAGGTAGGTCCAGTTTTTAGAGGGTCTCTCCTGTGGAGTGTAGTGGGAGGAACTTTGAACTCTGCTCGTTTGTTTGTAGGGCACTCTGAGCCTTTCTCATGGGGGAGGGGACTCCTGTCCGCTTGGTGATGGATTTTGTACCTTTTGTTTGTATCCTTGGGGTCACAGCTTGCCTCAGTGGGCTTGATGTGTGTTCTTTGATCTTCTCTCTTGGTGCAGCTCTAATCCAACAGATCACTTGCTAAGTTTCTGTCCTTTAACTCTCCTTCTGGACAGGAGCCTCTGTGTAAAGCTGGCTTCAGTCAGCCATCTTGTCTTCGCCCCCTGATCCTTGTACCCAGATGGGAACCATGAGGAGCTGGAGAATGAGATGGAGTGAAAAGTCCATGTCAAAAAAGAATTTTACAGCAAAATCTTCCTTAAACTCGAAAGTATTTTGTATTATTATTATTATTTTTTATTGTTGGGGATTCATTGAGGGCACAACAAGGCAGGTTACACTGATTGCATTTGTTAGGTAACATCCCTCCTGTGTTAGAATCTTTGGTGATGTTTAGGAAATTTTCATTTATAATATCTTCCGGTAGGATTTCCATTCCTTTAGGTGATTCTTTTTCACCTTCAGGGATACCAATAATTCATATGTTTGAAGGCTTTATGAAGTCCCATAATTCTCTAAGTGTTTGCTCTGCTGTTTTTATCTTCTTTTCTGCCTCTTTAAATGCCTTGGTTAGCTCAAAACTCTTATCCTCTTGCTCTGAGATTCTTTCTTTTCTATAGTCCAATCTGTTATTGGCACTTTCTAATACTGCCAATTTTCCCTGATTGACTCTTTTAATTCCTTAAGTTCCTCTATAACTTTCTAAATACTTCATCTCTTTCATTCATTATTTGTGTATGTTTTTGGATTTCCTTTTAATAATTTCCCACTTTCTCTTCAATTCCTGTCGTTACTTTTGCTATCCATATTTTATTTTATTTATTTTTTGATACAGAGTTTCACTTTGTTGCCCTTGGTAGAGTGCCATGGCATCCTAGCTCACAGCAACCTCAACCTCTTGGGCTCAAGCAATCCTCTTGCCTCAGCTTCCCAAGCAGCTGGGACTACAGGCATCCACCAGACCACCTAGTTATTTTTAGACACAGAGTCTCATTCTTGCTCAGGCTAGTCTTGAACACCTGAGTTTAGGTAATCTGCCCACCTTGGCCTCCCAGAATGCTAGGATTATAGGTGTGAGCCACCACACCTAGCCTGCCATACATATTTTAAATTCTCTTCCTGTCATTTATATTATTATTATTTTATTTTATTTTATTTTATTATTTTTTTTTTTAGAGACAGAGTCTCACTTTATAGCTCTCGGTAGAGTGCCATGATGTCACAGGACTCACAGCAACCTCTAGCTCTACATGATTCTCTTGCCTCAGCCTCCAGAGCAGCTGGGACTACAGGCGCCTGCCATAATGCCCGGCTATTTTTTTGTTGCAGTTTGGCCGGGGCTGGGTTTGAACCCACCACCCTTGGCATATGGGGCCGGCGCCCTACTCACTGAGCCACAGGTGCCGCCCTAGTCTCAAACTTCTGAGCTCAAATAATCCTCCTGCATCAGCCTCCCAGAGTGCTAGGATTACAGGCACGAGCTCCCACATCTGGCCCCAAAGACTTGGTTCTTACCGCTGCTCCTGTGGTTGTAAGCTGGAATTACTTGGATAGCAAAGAAATGGAGTTTTAATCTTGGCACTTAATTTCTGCCAGACCTTGAGTGAAACTACTAGGCTTTCACCAAAAGTATAGTTTTCTTATCATTAAAATGAGGGCAATAATATTAGCTTTACAGTATAGTCACAGAGACTAGATGGTGCAGCCATATTGAATCTCTGTGTGTCCATTGATGCAGATTCTGTTTGGAAAACGTTATCCTCTACAAATATACTTAGATAACAGCACAGAAATAAAAATGAAAAGGGTGAGCATTGCTTGTACATGTACTAGCTGGAAATCAATAAAATATTCATCAATTGGAAATTATTAAGTAAGTTATGGTAACTATGCAGCCAGTAGAATGAGGAAGGCAGATCTCATGCACTGGTAGAGCAATCCTGTACTTATTTAAGTAAGATTGTATGTACAGTATGCTATCATTTAGATGAAACAGTAAGTCAGTATGGGTATACATATAAAGCACACATATTTGCTTTTTAAAAATATTCTAAATAACTGAAGTCAAACATATTTGCATTTTTAAAGAAAATATCAGGAAGGAAACATTTGAATTGTTAAAAATGGTTACTTTTGAGGGACTAGTATTAGGGAATGATTAAGACTAAAAAATTTCACTTTCTATACTATACATTTCCATAATATTAAAAAAATGTTTTTGTAGGGATGGGGTCTCACTATGTTGTCCAAATTGGTCTTGAGCTCCTGGACTCAAGTGATCCTCTCACCTCAGCCTTTCAAAGAGCTGGGATCTCAGGCCTGAGCGACCAGGTTTGGTCTCTAATTTTAATTTTTACTTTTTACAAAATATTATTGGAAGAAAAGCTTCAATGAAATACCATAACACTCAACTATTTATAAAATTGAAATAGTATGGTAGTGTTTTTCCTTTTCATTCTCTTTTTCCTACCCCCACCCTGAGTCTGTTCCTATTCATATTGTGTGGTGTAGGTGGATGGGCTCCTGAGAGTTAATAGCTTGGAAGGTTGCACACGGTCAAGCTTCCTTTGTTGTGAATACAGCTCAGAGCAGCTGGGAGAGATTATTACAGACACCACATTAGCAATGGGATCATTTTCTCTCTTCCAATGTCCTTTGAGAAGGGCATGTAATTATTGAGCCCAGTGAATGCTAGAGTGGAAATCCAATCATACTTACCAGGGCTAAGGGTGCTGTCTTATAGACTGCCAGTGAATATCTGTTCCTTAAGATAAGGGGTTGACTTTATGCCTTTAAAAATCCATTTTTTCAAGAACCGAGGTGACTATATTCCTATTAGGTCTTTAGAGATATTAGAGATAGAGGCAGATTTCCTCAAGCCATATCTAATGATTATAAGAAAACTTGTATCCCAGGGTCTTTGTCTCTATTTCTCTCTCTCTCTTTTCAAATTGTGTTTTAATTTTTATGAAGATAATCGTGTGTATGGTTTTAAAATACCAAATGGCCTATGATGGAAAAAAGGGCTTACTGGTTCCAACTTTTCTGACATTTGAAAACTATATGTAAGACACAATTTTTAGTTATCTTCCCATATTTTTAAAATAACACATTTTTACTTCTCTTTCTTGATCTTCTCTTTTCTTTTCTTTCCCTTTCCCTCGCTTTCTCGCTGTCTCCCTCCCTCTCTTCTTTCTTTCCTCCTCTCCTCTCCTCTCCTCTCCTCTCCTCTCCTCTCCTCTCCTCTCCTCTCCTCTCCTCTCCTCTCCTCTCCTTTTCTTTCTGACAGGGTCTCACTCTGTTGTTCCAGATAAAGCCATGGTGTTGTAGCTCACAGCAACCTCAAACTTCTGGGCTTAAGTGCTTCTCTTGCCTCAGCCTCCCAAGTAGCACTGGACACAGCACCTGGCTAACTTTTACATTTTTAGTAGAGATGAAGGTCTCACTCTTGCTCAGGTTGGTCTCAAACTCACAAGCTCTGGTGATCCACCCTCCTCCGTTTTCAGAGTGCAGGATCACAGGTATGAGCCACCATGCCTGACTTTCTTTTTTTTTTTTTTTTTTTTTTTGAGACAGAGCCTTAAGTTGTCACACTGGGTAGAGTGCTATGGCATCACAGCTCACAGCAACCTCCAACTCCTGGGCTCAAGCGAGTCTCCTGCCTCCACCTCCCAAGTAGCTGGGACTACAGGCGCCCGCCACAACGCCCGGCTATTTTTTGGTTGCAGCCGTCATTGTAATTTGGTGGGCCCAGGCTGGATTCAAACCCACCAGCTCAGGTGTATGTGGCTGGTGCCTTAGCCTCTTGAGACATAGGCGCTGAGCCCGTGCCTGACCTTCATTCTTGATTTTCTAGTTTTGATTTTATCTATTTATTTCCTACTATAGAATATAGCACTTAAGAGTGGCACCTGTGGCTCAGTGAGTAGGGCGCCGGCCCCATATACGGAGGGTGGCAGGTTTGAACCCGGCCCCGGCCAAACTGCAACAAAAAATAGCCCGTGGTTGTGGTGGGTGCCTGTAGTCTCAGCTACTTGAGAGGCTGAGGCAAGAGAATCACCTAAGCCCAGGAGTTGGAGGTTGCTGTGAGCTGTGATGCTATAGTACTCTACCTAGGGCGATAAAGTGAGACTCTAAGAAAAAAAAAAGAATGTAGGATTTAATATCTTTGATCCACCTTCCCCAACATACTTTTCCTGCTTCTCCACATTGTTAATATATTTAGTCACAATTTTTTGCTGAATCAACATCCAGAATTTACCCTATTATGACTGTGGCATTATTTTTCAAGGTGACTTACATAGTGGATGGGCAACAATTCTCCATGGGTCATTTGCATTTTTATACATTTTATTAACAGAGGCACTGACAGCTTTTGTTCCAAACTGCCATTTCAAGGATGTAAGTATAGTGAATAGCCTTGGCCTGTAGTGATAGCATCTACCTCCAGCTGTGTTTACTGTCCAGTATAGTATAGTATTGTTTTCCTTTGGGGCAATAGTCATGAAAGTTTACTTTTAGCCCATATGAAACATTAGGCTTCTCCAAGCTCAGGATTTCTTAGCTGTGATAGAAACCCACTGTATATGCAGAACTCTTCCCCCCCCCAGGCTGCTCTTTGTGGCCCCTGGGAGCCTTGGAAAACAAGGGCAACCAGAGTGATCATGAAGCTCATGCTGTTTGCTATTCTGTGAGTAATAGAAACCTCTGTTTCTGACCTGAGACTCTTGTGTCTTTTTCTAGCATCCATGACATCATGCTAACTTATTACTTTACAAGTAGGATACAATCTCAGACTGTTCCCAGTTCTTTACCATAATAAAGTCTAGCTTCATTTCCTTTCTTGTACTTTTTTTATACTTCTTAAAATTTCTCAGCCTTAATACTTGTTTTTTTTTTTTTCCTTTTTGCTAAGTTTGTACACCCTGCTGAAAAACACTGAGAAAAGCACAGCATAATTTCCATGACTCTCTGGTGAGTATGTACTGTGTCTGATCTTGAAAAACATTATTGTATAGAATGTAAAGTCAGGGCTGGGTGCAGTGGCTCATGCCTATAATCCTAGCACTCTGGGAGGCTGGGGCGGGTGGATTGCCTGAGTGCATGATTTCGAGACCAGCCTGAGCAAGGGTGAGACCCTGTCTCTAAAAAAAGTAGCTGAGTATTGTGGCGGGCACTGTAGTCCCAGCTACTTTGGAGGCTGAGGCAAGAGGATTGCTTGAGCCCAAGTTTGAGGTTGCTGTGAGTTACGATGAACCCATAACACTCTACACATGGAGAGAGTGAGACTCTGTCTGAAATAAATAAATAAATGACTCTGTCCCAAATAAATAGTAAATAAGATAAATAAAAATAAAAAAAAGAAAGATCAATCCTGGACCAGAAAAGGAAAAGAAGTTTTGGACAGTTGGCGAAATTTGAATGGGCATGTCCTTGTTGGGAGAATACATGTGGGATTATTTAAGGTGATGAAACATTGTGTCTGAAGCTTTCTTTTGAAAGGTTCAGAGGTGGTGCCCATACCTCAGTGGTAGGGTGCCAACCACATACGCCGAAGCTGGCAGGTTCGAACATGGCCCGGGCCAGCTAAAACAACAATGACAACTACAACAACAACAACAAAATAGCCAGGTGTTGTGGTGGGCATCTGTAGTCCCAGCTACTTGGGAGAAAGAAGAATCACTTGAGCCCAAGAGTTGGAGGTTGCTGTGAGCTGTGATGTCACAGCACTCTACCCACAGTGACAGCTTGAGACTCTGTCTGAAACAAACAAACAAACAAACAAACAAAAACATAAAAGGTTCAGAGTATGACAAATGATAATGGGTATATTACGTCCACACATATGCAGAGAGAGAGAGTTGGTACTTATGCATACTCAGAAAAATGCTAATGTCTGGGGAATCTGAGTGAAAGGCATACAGGAGTTTTTTGTTCCATCTGGAAGTTTTTATGTAAGTTATTTCAAAATAATTTATTTTTAAAAAGGGTAGGGCATGAGACTGCTGATTGGAAGCTTTACGTTTACGTGAAGCTTATCAGGTGTCAGTTTTAAGGTAGACTGCTCCAGTTAAGAGCTGGCTGCCTTGTTGTGGGAGTTTTGGTGGCCGATTTTTATAGGTCTGGGCAGTTTCCCTAGAGGATTTCTCCACTATCTCACGAGATGGAGCATAAACCCAACAGTCAGTGTTTTCAGGGCCAAGTATGTGAAGCAGGATAGAAATCTCAGTCTGCCTAAAATAGACACAGCGAGCATCTGTGTTCCACATGGGGAACCTACTAGCTTTGGTGACATGTAGTCACCTGCTTGCATGGGCAGTGAAAGGGGACTACAGAGTCGATTAACTCCTTTTTCAGACTGTGAGCAAATTCTCCTGTTGGCAGTCCTACTTGCAAGCCCAACACCTTCAGGGGCCTCTGATTCTTCTACTGTTAGACCAAATGTCTCACAAAATGTCTGGGTTTCTGTGGCATGAATGAATCAACTTCCTTCTGGATGGTTTTTTTCTTCTTTAGGTCCTTAGCAAGGCAATGAAAGCTGAGTCCTAAGTCATTTACCACTAGTTAGAGCTTTCCATCTTCCAGTATTTTGTGGACACTAAACATCTTATATATTCACCTCTTTTGTTCTCTTTGTTTTTGTGGGATTACGCCTTGTAAATATAATTTTTATTATTTTAGTGGGGTTTCAGCAACGAGCAAAGAGAAGTGGGTTGTTTTGTTTTTCTGTCAGCTGCAATTAACAGGAAGATCTATTATTGCCTAAGCTCTGTCTTTATTTTTCTTTTCTTTTTTTAATGAAAGATTTTTACCCTGAGCCTTCAGTGGAAGAGAAACTTTTTTATTGAAGATTAACTTCCAGTGGGTGAGGAAGTTGATGTACTGTGTAATCATTTGGTACAGGCTCCAGGCCAACACCAAAATACCACTATTTGGAGAAAGAAGAACGAAAAGAAGAATCTTATTTTTTTTAATTGTTTGAGACAGGGTCTTACTCTATTGCCCCAAGCTAGAGTTCTTTGGCATCAGCCTAGCTCATAGCAATCTCAAACTGCTAGGCTCAAGTTATAGCAGGCTAAGCTCTCGGGTAGCTGGGACTATAGGCACCTGCCACGATGCTCAGCTAAGTTTTTCTATTTTTAGTAGAGATGGGGGTCTTGCTCTTGCACAGTCTGGTTTTGAATATCTGGGCTCAAGTGATCCTCCTGCCTCTGCCTCCCAGAATGCTAGGAATACAAATGTGAGTCACTATGCTGGCCGGGAAGATTCTGTTAATATAAAAAGGAAAGAGTTATTTTTTGGATACTGATTTTTTTTCCAACTGAAACTTTCAATTGTAATTTTTCATCCTTGGATTATTTTTTCTTCATATGCAGCTGTTGTTTGGTTAAAATGGATAAAGGAAAATGTGCTACCCTTGGAATATATATATATATATACACATTTAAATACATACATATATATGTATTTTTTTTTTTTTTTTGAGACAGAGCCTCAAGCTGTCACCCTGGTTAGAGTGCTGTGGCATTGCAGCTTACAGCAACCTCCAACTCCTGGGCTCAAGCAATTCTCCTGCCTCCACGTCCCAAGTAGCTGGGACTACAGGCACCTGCCACAATGCCCGACTATTTTTTGGTTGCAGCTATCATTGTTGTTTGGCGGGCCAAGGCTGGATTCGAACCTGCCAGCTCAGGTGTACGTGGCTGCTGCCTTATTCGATTGAGCTACAGGTGCTGAGCACATATTTTTATTTTTTATTGTCTCCAGTGTATGAATAATAGAGAAATTATTGGTATATCTAGAAAGGCTTCTTACTTTAAACCTTAATTTTATTTATTTATTTATTTATTTTTTTTTATCGTTAAATCATAGCTGTGTACATTAGTGCAATCAAGGGGTACAATGTGCTGGTTTCACATACAATCTGAAATATTCTCATCAAACTGTTCAATGTACCCTTCATGGCATTTTCTTAGTTATTGTATGTAGACATTTGTATCTGCATTTAGTAAGTTTTGCCTATACCCATTCTAAGATGCACTCTAGGTGTGGCATCACCCATTACCCTCCCTCCACCAAAACCTCCCCCCTCCCTTCCCCTTCCTTGGCCCTTTCCCCATAGTCTTGTGCTATAGTTGGGTTATAGCCTTCATGTGAAAGCTATAAATTAGCTTCATAGTAGGGCTGAGTACATTGGATACTTTTTCTTCCATTCCTGAGATACTTTGC
>CAUYPK010025499.1:0-23183 GCA_963574355.1 Loris lydekkerianus | reverse complement strand
CTTTGAAAAATTCGATACCAAAAACTTCACCAGACATATCATTATTCTCCATTAATATGAACAGCTTAAACTGTCCTCTAAAGAGGCATAAGTTAGCTGACTGGATACAAAAACTCAGACCAGATATTTGCTGCATACAAGAGTCACATCTTAACTTAAAAGACAAATACAGACTCAGGGTGAAAGGATGGTCATCCATATTTCAGGCAAATAATAATCAGAAAAAAGCAGGCGTTGTAATTTTATTTGCAGATACAATAGGCTTTAAACCAACAAAAGTAAAGAAGGACAAGAATGGTCACTTCATATTTGTTAACGGTAATGCTCAATATGATGAGATTTCAATCATTAATATCTATGCACCCAACCAGAATGCACCTCAATTTATAAGAGAAACTCTAACAGACATGAGCAACTTGATATCCTCCAGCTCCATAATAGTCGAAGATTTCAACACTCCTTTGGCAATATTGGATCGATCCTCCAACAAGAAGATGAGCAAAGATATTTTAGATTTAAATCTAACCATCCAGCATTTGGATTTAGCAGATATCTACAGAACATTTCATCCCAACAAAACTGAATACACTTATTTCTCATCAGCCCATGGAACTTACTCCAAAATTGATCACATCTTAGGCCACAAGTCTAACCTCAGTAAATTTAAAGGAATAGAAATTATTCCATGCATCTTCTCGGATCACCATGGCAGCTTGTACTCTCAATCCACGTCCTGGCTGTTGCCTTCATGCAGCTCCAACAATAAATATTAGCCATTGCTTCACTATTATTATTAGTAAAGCAGAACAAAGTGTATTTTAGATGAACTAATACAAGGAGAGGGTAGGGGAATAAGAAAATGGAGAGAGGGGAGGTGGGAGGGGATGGGGATTACAGTATATGGCACACCTCTTGGAGGCAGGACACAATTATAAGAGGAACTTCAACAAATGCAGTCAGTGTAACCTAATTCTTTGAACCATCAATGAATCCGAAACAACAACAAAAATAGAAGAACCTCTAATCGAGAACAACATTGTTCTATAACAGTGTTTTCTAATCTAAAAAAAAAAAAAAAAAGAAGAAGAAGAACAAAGCATACCTGAGAGCAAGGATAGGAAAAGGACATCTAAAAGCAAAGACACAACTTCTTCAGAAGGTAACAACGGATTTACTTCAAAGGTTGCACAAGTGCTTCACAGAAACTCCAAAGTTTTCATGTTAGTAAATTAAAGAAGCAGAAATTTTTAAGTGCAGGAGTTATCAAACATCTAATCATATAATAATATGACCTCAAACCAGATTTTCTGTGCATTTGAATGCACCCTTAGAAACCTATCAGGATCGACTAGCTTCAAAGTGAACCCCTATATAACCAAGTGATGTAACTGGTTGGATAAAATTATTTAGTTCATCCATATGGTTACCAAAACAATTGTGCCAGAGATGATTTTAGTTTGGGCATACATCATAATTAAATATCCTTCCTAATTGTTGGCCATCAACTAACTGAACTGCTTCTGGATAATATTAGAGGAACACGGATGTACAACACTTTATCAATCTGTTTATCTAGCTATGGATCTACTTATACCCTTTTTACTTATATGAAAAAATAAGTGAGGAATTATGAGCCAAACTTGCAGTGTAGATACATATTTTTCCTAAGAAGTAAAAGTTCAAAAAAAAAAAAAAAAACTAAAAGTTCCAAAAAATTGGAGGTCAGCTATACCATGCATGAAAAATTCCTGACACTTTATTATTCTTAGAGAAAATGTCATTTCCTGAAAACTTTTAGGCCACTAATGTACCCAATGTTTATTTAAAAAAATACATTTCAGCCAATGTAAAACATCTAATTTTATACTTAATTGATAGCTCCATTCATATCAGGATCTATCCTTTTCTGTTTTATTTACTTCTAAATGGCCACTACCTAGAATGGATGTGATATATGGTTGGCAGTCTAGTCATTGAATGAATATTGAATGAATATGTCATCTGAAAAAATAAATAATATTTATAATTACACTTTTGAGTAAAAGTGCTTTTAATAGTATGTGGCGAGGATCCCTTCTGTGGACAGTTAAAGCAACAAAATTAAATGCAACAATGTATCACCCAGTACTATCTCTTGAATGCTCTGAAAAGTCTAAGTAAGACAAAAGGACAGGTCAGCAATATCACTGTTTCTAGAACTGTAGGCATCATAAGTTTGGTATATCTAGAACAAATTTTTACCTAATAACAACCTTAAATATTTCTTTATAAGCCTTCAAAAATAATTTAAGCATTTAGTAAGTATCTTTATTGCTTAGTTGAGTTTAAAATCCTGGTCAACCAGATATTTATTTTTGAATTTTTGTTTTTTTTAATCCTCATAATAGTTCAGTAAATTTCCAGATGTTTTTCAATAATCTAGGTGGATTTAAGTAATTCTAATGACTTGAATTCATTTTTTAATTATTTCCCAGCTTGTGACTTAAAAGAAATATTTAATACATATTTTCTAAAGACATCCTATTAACTAAACTGAAATATTCTCAACATACTACATGATGTACAAAAGCTCTAAAAGTGCCCTGAATAAAAATGACTAGCTAATATTCAGTAATATATTATCTCATACTTATATATTTCTTTACTATATTTATATATACCTATCAAATAATTGTTCTAGTTGTGGTTAGAATTTAAAATATTACTTATCTTTCAGATAATACAAAATACTTTCCAAGGCAATTTTCCAAGTTTTTGTCTTACCTGATTATATGCATACATAGCTGACATTTGATGAATATTAATCACACAATAAATATTAATAAGAAAAGTATAGATTGTTTATTCTAGGTATTACTGGCTTCTATATAGTTGTTGAAAAAAATGATCTTTTCTCAAATTTAGCACACAAGATATTTGATGTTTCCCTTCCAATCAAGATGCTAAGTATGCTTCCATAAGCAATTCTATCACAAATAAAATTGTTTTTATGGATGTTTCACATAACTGGCTTTCAACAGGGATAGCTGTTGATTTTGTTAATGACCAGCCCAACCTTGTTGTTCAAAACTATGATTGGTGGTCTTGGCTTTCTGAAATGTCAACAAACACCCAAGAAAGATAGTCTATTGGAATTCCAGGCATTCCAGGTGGTACCTTCAGAATATATGCCAACATGGCAGGAAGAATAGAATATCTAGAATTCTCTCTACATCTACATGAGGCCAGTACATTACCACTTGACATACCCCATCCCCCCATTATAATAAACAACAGAAAGTCTTCTAAGTCCTTACTTACGTTTAAATCTATGGGATTTCCAGTCACCAAATGCCACTGGGGGATTTTCTTTTTTCTTTACCACTGTAGACTTTTCTGATCCACTTTTGCCTATCATGGAGACATTGTCACTGCAACTTGCAACTTATATTTCTTATAAAAAAGAGAGAGAGTTTTTTTTTTTTTTTTAATCTTTCAGCCTCTGAGAAGACAATACATGTCCCCACCACAAGAAAATGGTGTATCAGTAACATTCCTATGATACTGCCTATGATACAAGGTGATCCTAGAATTTCTTTAATGATTAAAAAAAGCAAATTCCAATAGCTAAAATTTCTTACTCTATATTAAAAATAAAAACTTAAACTTTTTCATATACTGTATTATTAAACATTCAAAATGATTTAACAAATAATTTTCTCTATACTCTATTGATACAGCTTATTTTTCAAGGTTTCCTCAGAGCCTTGACCATGGATGGTTCTAGTAATTTCAGACTTATCTTCCTTTCCAGAAAGTTCTTATTCTGACATGATGATATGAAGGTCACTATGAAAGTTTTGAGACAGACTGTGTTATGATCCATTATTTCAGTTTCAAGAAATACAATCTATAGCAGTGTCCTTCCTGATTCACCCACACAAGTTTCAACTTGCTGGGCTTATCAGTGTTACTGGGAGGGCCTCATTTGTTTCAGTTCACTCAGCACTCGGCTGTCATCGCTATGGACCTGGGCAGAGCGGACACTCATGCGATAATTTTCTATGATTTTAAAAGTATGTTGAACATGTCTCAAAACATTGAGCATTTGCAACAAGCTTTTGAGTACCTTACCCCTTTCACACAACAAGTTTTCAATGGTTTTAAGAATTTAGAGGACCCTGAACTTCACTAAAAGATGAGGAGAGGAATGGTCATCCAATGACCACAGTGACTGAGGAAAACATCACTGCTGTGGCATAAATGACATTCACAATCGGTTGACATTCAAGAAGGCTGAAGCAGCACTGCAGATTGGATCACTGCCAGTGTCCAAAATCCCGCACAATTTTCTTTGAGTCACAAAACTTTCATTCCAATAGCTGCCTCACATTTTGACCGACGAGCAAAAGAGCATTTGTGTTGAATGGTGTGAAGAATTGCTGGTCAGATTCAACACAGGCAAGTCTAGATCTGTTTTTGACATCATTAGTTATGAGGAAACCTGGATTTGCCAGTTACACCTGGAAAATAAGATTCACTTGACAGTGTGGATTTTTCCTGATGAAAATCAGCCAACAAAAGTGAAGTGGCCCCTAAGTGTCAGAAAGAAAATGGCAGCAACTTTCTTCTCCAAAAGTGGTCATGTGACAACTGTTCCTCTAGGGCAGCGGTTCTCAACCTGCGGGTCGCAACTTCTTTGGGGGTCAAATGACTCTTTCACAGGGGTCATCTAATATCAGATATTTACATTACAATTCATAACAGTTGCAAAAATTATAGTTATAAATTAGCAACAAAAATAATTTTATGGTTGGGTGTTACCACAACAAGAGGAACTGTATTGAAGGATTGCAGCATTAGGAAGGTTGAGAACCACTGCTCTAGAGGAACAAAGGACTGTTACTGCTCAGTGGTACACAGAAGCATGCCTGCCAAAATCTTTTGGGAAGCTTCAACAGTTGCCCAGGACAATACTGTGTGGCACCACCTTGCACCATGACAATGCTGCTTCCCACACAGCCAACACCATCATTCCATTCCTGGAGGCCACAGAGGTTACAACCATGACTCTTCCACCCTATAGTCCTGACCTGGGCCAGGCAATTATGTCCATTTCACAACAGTCAAAGATCACACGTGCAGGAGAATTTTCTCCAGCCCTAAAGAAACTGTTCACACCTATGAAAGTAGGCTTACAGCACTTGAAGTAAATGAGTGAAAAAAGGGTTTTCAAAAATGGTTCATAAGAAAGCAAAAGTACATAGAATGTCATGGCAATTATTTTGAGAAAATATAACATGTATGTAATCAAAATAATTTTATATTTCTTAACTTTTGTGTATCTTAAAACCTTTCTAGTGTCTCTGGTATATAGGAGCATCTCTTATCCTGGCACATTTAGTTTCTAAAATTAGGCTATAAAAACCAGCATATACGATTGTATTTATGTTTTTAGAACATTAATTAAACATAGTATTAATAAAGAAGTAAATTATTGTAAAGAAAATAGATTTTTTTTCATTGCACACACTCTCTACCTTAGTTCCCTCAATAGCAAATCTTCACTTTGCTCAAACCTTTGCTATTGTTGTTATCTGTCTTAGTGGCATTGTCCTACATCTACACTGAGGGGATCCCTGGTCAAGCGTTCTGAGTCATTAGTCATGAAGAAGGTTTACTGTGTACTGGTGACCAGTTTGTTTGAGTCCAGTAGGATAGAACAGGCAAACACAAAACAAGTTACCTGAAGTAGGTATATTACTTGTAGGGAGACAGCAAGGGACAACAGATGCTTAGGATTCGTTGTGACCCAGTCCCCCAAGGTTCACTAAAGCTGTTTGCTAGAAAGGCTGTGTCTGCACATGCCCCACTTGCACTGTATCTAAGGAATCATGAAAGAACCCTACCTTGGGTTTTATACCTTGGAAGAGAGAGGACATGTGGGTCTAGAGCAGAGAAGAAATTTCCTATCTAGGGGGGACCTGATCACAGCCCCAACTGTTCTGGCCAGTTTCTCCCTAGTTCAGGATGTTGCTTTCCTCTTTCTTAATTTTAGTTCTCAAGAATCACTATAGAATGTGCCAAGAAGGCAAAATCCTAAGTTAAAGATGAGCTGGCCAGAACAGTCTGAATTGTGATGCAGTCCCCCCTAGATAGAAGATGTCCATGTTTGACTTTATAAGGAACTGCCTACCTGTGCACTCCCACCGGCAACACAGGAGAGTTCCAGTTGTTCTCCATCCTTTTTTCCTTTGTTGTTTCTTAAGTTTTAGCCATTCTGGCAGGTGTGTGATGGTATTATAGTGTGACTTGGATTTGCATTTTTCTGATGAGTAGTGGAGTTGTGCATCTTTTAATGTGCTTGTTTACTGTCCATGTATCTTCATTGGTAAAGTGACTGCTCAAATCTTTTGCCCATTAAAAAAAAAGAGAAGAAAGAGGAAGAGGAAGAAGAAGAGGAAGAAAAGGAAGGAGAAGGAGAAAAAAAAAAGAAAAAAGTAGATCCAAAGCTACCCAGAGAACTTTGCTGCACATTAATTTTCATTATTTATTTTAGTGATTCAAGTGGAATTTAATTCTTTCATAAGAAAATAGAAGCATCTAACCCCAAATTTCTCTGCTAATGGATGCAGTAATTTAATAATCTTCACTACTGCTCATTATAACTGCCATCGTTCAATGCTAGTATACCAACAGCAAAACAAAGAAAGACTGTAACATGAGATGATAATTTTTTTGCATAAATCAATCAGCCCAGCTGAGATTGGAAAGGAATGCAAAGAGTACTTTTGGAAGATATTCAAAACCCAATCATAATCAGTAATCCTCTGATTGACTGCATCCTGTCTGCTTGCTCTCTCATTTAAATGACCTATGCTTCCTTTTTAAAGTCAACACTGGGAAGATTTCACATACAGATGACATTAAACAGGAAGGAAGACATAAACAAAACCCAAATGGGTAACTGACATCCTTAATGCCCAAGTACATGGGTTATAGTTCATTAGGTTATTTAATCCAGTCATGCAAATTAGGTTATGCAGTGTCTAAAATTAATCAAACTGAGCCTAAAATATTCTTGCTTCATTTCTGATAAGTAAAGAACTTTTTATGTGTTTATGTTAGAGGTGGATTGAACACATGTTTCAACCTTACTAAACCATGCATATGACATTTAAAAAGACCTAGAAAATATGTCATAGCTAATTGTTTTATTTTAAAATTCAGATGAGATACATTGGAAAAGGAATTCTATGCTGCCTGAAAATGCCCCCTTAAAAGGAATGCCTATCATGATGATATAAAAAGACAATGAACAGGTTTCACAGTTGTAAGTAAATTAGATGTCAGATTAAGGGGAAAAATAATCTCACCCTACTCATATTTAGTTCCTTACACCAAAATTTCAGAGAGGCATTAACAAATCATATAGGTAGAAGTTCTAGAGCAGGCTTTAGAATCTACCAACACAACTTTCAAATATTTTTGAAATATAATCACTGGAAAGAGGGATTAGATTTAGTATAGGTTTCTCAAAAGTATAAAATTTAAGAAAGGCTACAACAAATCTCCCCAAATTTTTAGTTGCAGAGAGTTCTAATTGTTTAAAAGTTTTTGCTATGGCTAAATTGCCAAAGTTATTCCTAAGAGAAGTATTCACTGTGTGGAAATTTTGCCTAGGTGACTTTCTACTTATTAAGTTGTTAATGTCTATATTATCTCAAACTTCAAAATTAGTTAAAGCTCGTAGGACCCAATGCAAAGCCCCATTTTCTGAAAAAATCTTTAACTTTTGTATATAGCATTTCATCCAGTATCATTGATCACTTTCAATTTAGATCAATTTATTTCTTATTATGTCATGTCTCATGCAAATATTAAAACTTTCTAAGGACAAAGATCAACACCTACTTCATAGTAGATGCTGCATAGATCTTACTGAAGGACAGTTTCAAAGGGCAAAGGAAGGATTGTCACTTTCTTACCTTCTTAATCTCCTATTCCATAGCCAATCCATTCTTTTTTCTACTAATAAGTAAATAAATAAATAAATAAATAACAAAAGTGCATTCACATAAGGCACAATACAGGGTATTCCAAAACTTGGCACACTTGGGCAAATGGGGAAATTGAGATATTTTGTAAAATTTGGTAATGAATATTATTTTTCAAATAAGGATACATGTAGCTACAATTGCTCATTTTCCAATGTATGGTGAATTTTGGGACACCCTATACTTAATGATAGCAGATAGCCAAGAACATTTAAAACTGAGTTACAGCTATCACTTACCTGCCACGAACAGGACATGGGGAGTAAACCAATGACAGAATTTCTGTGTCAAAAGCATACCTGAAATTTCTTTCTAAGGTCGTATTTGAAAATGAGAGAAACAAACTAAAATCTTTCAAAGTGAGATATACTTATAAAATAAATATACTGAAGATTTATGAATTTAAGTTGCTCATTAAGTGAACTTTTTGGTATATTTTAACTAAGTGCAGGTATATACAGGTTAATATATTGTTAATTTCAGGAACATGTTAGAGATTTTCAGGGTAAAAGAAAAATTAGCTCACAAACTTCTACAGCCAGAAAACTAGCTTTAGTTAACTTCTAAATATAATTATTTTACTAGTAGTTGTTCAGAAAGAATTTTGTGTTAAGATGCATGACCAGTATAGAACATATATATATAGCTGTAAGTCTAGGGAGGCTGTTGAAACTGTTTATCTAAAATATCAAAGTCTATGTCTGCTTGTTTTCTGAATCCTGACATGCACTTTAGAAAGCAATGACCTGTGAATATATCTAGGAACTTTCACAATCCAGAAACTCAGAATGTGGTATTTGATTATAATCGTAAGTACGGTAAAGTACTTGTGTCCCCCAAGAATAATGACTCAATTTTTTCTAACTTTAACGCACTGCACTGATATGACTATATACTTAGAATTTTCTGTTTTTATTACTGTGCTTCATTTTTATAGTTCAGAATGAAGCCTTGTAACTAAACCATTCATTTCAAGTTATATAGCCCATATTAGAAACAGTTAAAAAGGTATTGTGATCACTCAATTTTGATGCTGTAATGAGTCTCTTGAACTGTAGGACTGTAGAGATCTGAGTGAGATTCGCTTGTTTCCCACAGTATCTAAAGTGAACCAACTGAAAACATGGTTCATATGGTATTACCACCCTGCCTATTGCATGGCAGTGGGTGCCCACTGTAACTAAAATCAAACTCAAACTCTCAGCCAGGACCAAGTCCCCATATCTTCTGCCTTGCTCCCCACCTCCCCCATACACTCTTCACTTTGTTCTCTGTCCCCATCTTTCTATCCTGGAGCATGGAAGTCAATCCCAATTCAAGAATTTCTTTTGCCTGGAATAATACTTTCTCCACCATTTCACTCTCTTAATTAAATGTTACTTCCTCAAAGAGGTCATCTCTGATACACCTGCTTACCCATTTTCTTCTATTTTATTTTCTCCATAACATTTACAGTATCAGATACTATCTTGAGTATTGGTTTACCTGAGTACCTATTCACTGTCATCCTCTGTTGCCCCATAAGTCCTCTGACAAAAGTCTTATCTGTTTTGTTCATCGAGGTATCACCAATGCCTTGAGTGCATGGCAAACAGCAGATACAAAATTAGTGTGCATTGAATAAATGAATGAAAAAAAAAAGAATATCCACAAGTAAAATATTCAATTACTTAGTGCCTAGTATATAACTGATCCTGAGTCAATGAAAAAGTGAAGTAATCATCCCTATAGATTCTGCTAAGAAGAATTACAGTAGAACCCCTGCACGTTGCCCAAACAAAGGAACATAATAAACTGGTCAACTTAGGGATGTGGTTAACTTAAGGAACTAGGCTTACTATACTGATCTGTACATGTGGTGCATGTTCAGTCTATGAAAATTAGGTCCATTTAAGAAAGTGGTCATTGTAGGGAAGTGGTCAACTATGGAAGTTTTACTGTATTTTAAAATGAAAATTAGCAAAGAGATAAATTCTAGTCAAATGCATAATACAGATAAAGATGTTGAAATGTTGACTTCTTTTTAAAAAGATTTTTTTCTCCATCTTAATTGAAATATAAATAACATAAAAAATTATACATAAGGTATTAAGATGTATAATGTGATACTTTGATATACCCCAATCAAGCTAATTAGCATATCCATCACCTCACATATCTTTTTTGTGTGCATGATGAGAACACTTAAAATCTACTCTCTTAACAAATTCAAATATATACATTAATATTAACCATAGATGCCATGCTATAACATAGTTCTCCAGAACTTATTCATCCTATAAAACTAAACCTTTGGCCTTTGGGCAACAGCTTCCTATTTCCCCATTCCTCTACCCCTAGCAACCAGTATTCTTTCTGAGTTCAATTCTTTTAGATTTCACATCTAACCAAGATCTTTCTATGTCTGGTTTATTTTACTTATCATAATGACCTTCAGGTTCATCAATATTGCCACAAATAACAAGATTTCCTTCTTTTTTAAGGCCAAATAATATTCCATGAATATCCATAAATATCGAAAATACACTACATTTTCTATATTTCTTCAATCTGTCTATGGACACTTAGATTGATTCCTTTTCTTGGCTATTGTGAATAATGCTGCAATGAACGTAGGAGTTCTGATACCTCCTTGAGATACTGATTTCATTTCATTTGGATATATACCCAGACGTGGGATTGCTAGATCATATGGTAGCTCTATTTTTAATTTTTTGAGGAAACTTCACACTGTCTTCTATAATGGCTGTGCTAATTTACATCTACACCAACAGTGATAAGGGTTTCCTTTTCTACATATCCTCACTGACATTTATCTCTTGTATTCTGAGTGTAAGGTGATACCTCACTGTGGTTTTGATTTGCATTTTCCTTCTAATGAGTGACCTTTGGCATTTTTTCATCTACCTGTTAACCACTGATATGTCTTCATTTGAGAAATCTATACTCTTGTCTTTTTCCCAGTTTTTACTTTTATTATTTGTTTTCTGGATGTTGCTTTGAGTTCCTTATATATTTTGGATATTAACCTTTTATTAGATGTGTGTAGTTTGCAAATATATTCTTCCATTCCAGAGTTGTCTCTTTTTAATTTGGAGTAATTTATTTCTGTGTTCTTGCTTTTGTTGACCCTGTTTCTGGAGTCATATACAATAAAACATATAAAGTTTTTCCTTAAGCCTTCTGCTAACAGTTTTACATTTTATGGAATTACACTTACATCTTTAATTCATTTTGAGCTAATTTTTGTAAATAGTATAATTTCTTTCACAATAATCAATTTCTTCCTTATGCATGTGGATATCCAGTTTTCTCAGCACTATTTATTGAAGACACTAATCCCTCTTTGTGTGTTCTTGGTACTTTTGTTGAAGATCAATTCAAATGCATGGATTTATTTCTGAGCTCTCTATTCATTTCCAGTGGTCTCTGGGTCTGCCTGTTTTTATGCCAGTGCTAAGTTGTTTTGTTTGCTATCACTTTGTGGTATTTTTTGAAATCGGGCTGTGTGATCCTCCAGTTTTGTTCTTTTCTTTCAAGACTGTTTTGTCTATGCGTATTCAAGGTCTTCTGTGGATCCATATGAATTTAGGATTATGTTTTCTATTTCTGTGACAAACATCATTAGAATTTTGATAGGGATTTCATTGCATCTGTAGTTCATTTGGGCTAGTACCAATATTTTAATAATATTAATTATTCCGATCTGTAAACTTGAGGTATCTTTTCATTTATTTGAGTCTTCTTCAATTTTTTTCAGCAATGTTGTACAGTTTTTAGTGTATGAATCTTTCACATCCTTGGTTAAATTTATTCACAAGTATTTTCTATTCTATTGTAAAAACGATTATTTTCTCTTTTTCAGATAGTTCATTGTTAATGTGCAAAAACTCTACTAATTTTTGTATGTTCGTGTTACACTCTTCAACTCTCTCTTGAATTAATTTGCATGTGGGCTGGCCTGGGGGGTCACTGGGCAGCCTGGTCCTCAGGTCTGTGGTGACTCCAGGGCTCATATCCTGCTATTCCCCCAAAGTGTATGATTTCTCTCTCCTTGCTGCTCTGCCTAGGAATGGAGGAGAGAAGACATGGGTAATGTGAAACTGCCCTTTCTCCCCTCTTCAAGGCATATTTTCTTATTTTTATGATTCACTTACATGCCTAATCGCTCCTCTGGATCCCTTAGGAATTGCATGTTCTCAATGTTCTCATGCTGGGATGATTACTGTGTTCAAGTTGATGTTTCTGTCAGGAGATGAATGCTAGAAACTCCTATTCCATCTTGCTTACATCACTCAATTATTACCTTCTTGAAAGTTATTGTGGTCATTAATTTGAGATGCTAAACTCAGTACATTAAAATAAGATGTGTCTCCTAAATTTCAAGACTAGATTAACTTAAATGTATTAGCAGCTTCAAACAGGGATTATCAATTGTTCACAGAAGAGTTGGTTTTCTCACCACCCTTGGCTCCCTGGAAGGAGGCAGTATAGCATGGTGATTAGGTGTATGGACACAAGAGTCAGCAGTCACAGGTTTTGCTCTGCTGGTAGAAAAGTGACCGTGTAGGAGGTATTTTACCTCCTCAAGTTTCTTCTTCATCTAACTCATATAATACCTCCTTTATACACATAAAATCATATTTTTATGATTTTTATTTCAGAGTTTCTGAAATAAAATTTGAATAAAGAGTTAAGAGTTTACAGGAGGATTTTATTTCAACTCAGGAAAAACTATGCTGATTCCATCACTTCACTCTCTGTTTAAAATCCAGTCCATTGCACATCATGAAACACTGTCAGTAGGGTTACATTTCCCAACCAAGTATAATCAGAGTGTGGTCCCTCTATTGCATTAGGGCCAAGAAAGATTATGGAATGACAAATGGTAAATACTAGCTCTGACAGAATTTTGCTTTGATTAGTTACCCTGTGAACTCAGTAGGCCAAAAATAGTTTTTAAAAATATGCTTTTGGAATCAATTCACAAATATTTGACTAATGATCACAAGCAGAGATGATGCACAACAAAATGCCCCCAGGGAGCCCTGGCAATTTTTCCATAGATGCTCAAGAGTTGATAGGAGGAAAACACTACATGAAATTGTGTGCAAGCACTAAGTGGTAGACAGTTAGAATCTGGGATTGCAGAACAAAAGTCCACACGTCAATATATGTTCCCAACTTAGTGAGAAAACCAGTGAGTATAAGAAGCCATGTGTCTTGTTCTAATAGACATATGAATAGGGGGACGTCATTTCATCTCCCAAATTCTGAGTTTCTCAGAAACAACTTTATAAATGGTAAAATATTATATTTTAAAAAGATGTAATTGAGATATAGGAATTGAAAAATAGCCATGACCTCAATTTTGTGTAGAAATATATACTTTAAAAAACTGGAAAATACATCAATATATCAACAAAGGTATTCTGGAAGTGATATTACAAGTAAGTGTATTTCTAACTTGTAATGTTTTATTTACTATAAATTAACTATAGTGAGCATACATGATTTTTACAATAAGAAAATTACAAACATTATTTTAAAATCTATGTCAATCTTACAGTTGATGTAAGAAGACACTGTTTATTTGTTGAATTTTTAAAATATGGGAACATTGTGCTGCCAGACACTACTTTCTCATTATTGTTCCCAGCTATAGCCATACTTAGATCATAAACTCTGTGCTTATTAAACTTATATGTCAACTTAACTGGACCACAAGGTGCCCTAATATTTGAGTAATTGACACTTATGGGTATGTCTGTGAGTGTGTTTCTGAATGAGATTAACATTTGAATCTATAAACTGAGTCCACCAGATTGCACCCCCCAATGTGGGTGGGCATCATACAATGAATTAAAGATCTGCATAGAAGAAAAAAGAAGGCAAGGAAGATTTTTCTCTCTTCCTCTGCCAGTCTTTGAAAGAAAATATCAGTTTTCTTTTGCTTTCAGACTTAGATTTGGACTTGAACTTAGCCATAACTTCTCCCAAATTTTCAGCTTGCCAACTGCAAATCTTGGAACTTCACAACTTCCATAACTGAGTTATTCCTTGCAATAACTCTCTCTCTATCTCTATCTCTATCTCTATCTCTATCTCTATCTCTCTATCTCTCTATCTCTCTTACTCTCTATCTCTATCTCTATCTCTCTATCTCTCTATCTTTCTTACTCTCTCTCTCTCTTTCCCTCTCTCACTCATTCACACACACACACACACACACACACACACAAAACTTCTGTTGGTTCTGTTTCTCTAGGGTATCCAGGCTAATCAGGTTAATACTAATTCCAAAGTAGTAAGGGCAAAGATTTATTCTTCTGGAATTTGTCCTAAGTCATTCAATAATTTAACCTGTGTTTGGTTTGCCCTGCCTAGGGACTTCCTGGGCTGTAAGAGTACAAATATAAAATTGAAAACTCTAGTCTACAAGGAGTTCTCAATCTAAGAGTGAAAAGGAATGGATAATAAAGTAAACAAACAATTAAAAAACAAAGAAGTACCTGCAGACAATGAAGAAATGAAATAAGCACACAGAGTCAGAGAAATCTTCAAGGAGAGATAATGAGTAAAGCAGTTTTGAAAAATTCTAGAAGTTCTTCATGCAAAATCAGAAAAGGTCATAGTAGGAAAACAGGAAACCTGTCTTGAGAAAAGAGACAGCTAAGAAACAATAATCTTTCTTCATTGCTAGTAAACATGCTCTTGTTTCCCTTAGAGTTAGAAGGAAAAAAACTAGATAAATAGTTGATAAAAGAATAACTAAAACCGAACTTCATGTGCCAGTTGGTTGGTAACACAAGAGCTACTAAGAAATTAATAACAGCTTTTAAATTAGGAGGCAAGTAAACCTGATTAGAAAATATATGTAGAAATGCTCCTTGATTTATGACGGAGCTATATCCCAATAAACTCATTGTAAGTCAAATAAACCACAAGTCAAAAATGCATGTAAGCCTGGCAACACAGATGGTTCACAATTTATGACCATTAAACTTAAGATTTTTGACTTTATTATGGTGCTAAAATGACATATATTCAGTAGAAAACATAGCCTCATCGTAAGTCATAAAGAGCTCCCTGACTTCAGAGGGTTGTGTCCTAATAAACCTACTGCAAGGTTTAAAAATCTTATATTGAACCATGATAAGATGTGGATTGTCTGTACAAGTAAAAGAGAGTAAGGAGTGATAATTAAATGGGTAATCTCAAACAAGTGGAGACGATATTAGCAGAATAAAAATAGTCAAAATGCTCCTTACAAGTCACTAAAAAGTGAAAAGTGGAAGAGAGAATAATACACAAACAAGAAAGAGAAAAAGGTATTCCATATGGGTACCTAGAATGAGATAAAGATTGGCTTTGGGAAGACCAGATAAAACAGAAAGAATATACTTTAAAAAAACAAAACAAACACTTGTTTATGAAGTGAATAGAATTACAAAAAAGACCATATTCTATAATACTGCAAATGAAGCAAAAAGAAAGAGGGAAAAAATGAAAGATATGCAAGAGAATGTGAGCTACTATTCTTTTTTTTATATTTTTTAGAGACAGAGTCTTACTTTTTTGCCCTCAGTAGACTGCCGTGGCATCACAGATCACAGCAACCTCCAGCTCTTGGACTTAGCCAATTTTCTTGCCTCAGTCTCCTGAGTAGCTGAGACTTTAGGCACCTGCCACAACACCTGGCATTGTTGTTGTTGTTGTTGTTGTTGTTGTTGTTGTTGTTGTTGTTGTTGTTAACTACTATTCTTTGAAGATCAGTAGAAGTCTTGTAACTCCAGAGGACAGAGAGCTTCACCCTCAGAGTTCTCTCTATGTCTGACGATGGGAACTGCAGTGGTTATAAAGACTGCAGATATAAGTACTTCAAATGTGATTTTATTTAGGGTGTCCAAAATGATAGCCTTAAACTATGTTTTCTGAAATAAAAAGCAGAATAAGTCATGCGTTAGTTGTGAGGCAGTGTGGTGTACAGTTTAAGCACAAAGATAGCAGTTTCAAATCCTGGCCCCTTACTTTCCAGCTGTGACATTTGTCAAGTTTTATAACTCCTTTGTTCCTAGTTTTTCCTTTATAAAAATAGTAATAGTAATACTGCTTACTTCAAAGAGTTGTGTCAAGTGACAATAACAAAACAGCCTACCTCATAAGGTTGTTAATAAGTGTGAAGGATTTTGAACTGTGAAAAACATGTAAAGAAAACTATTTAAATGTTAGTGTACTATTTTAATTATTGCTTAAGAATTAACTCCATGGTCCCAAAGAGTTAGACAGACCCATGCTCTTTTAAATTATCTTTGTGATCTTAAACAAATTATTTAACTGCTTTAAGTTTCAGTATCCCATCTGCTAAAAGGGAATAATGGCAACTACCACTTAGCATAGTGTATAAGTTAAACTGAGCATGCATGTGTAGTCTGCTGAATATTACATCTGCGTGCTCACTCATATACCTTCAAATATGGAGCAAAAGGATGTCATCTGAGTTGGTGTTATTCCTGCCAGGCAGTACCAGGCACATTCAGCGCTCTTTCCCTTGTGTTGCAAACTGAGCTTAAGCTTTAAATAATCATGGTGGAATCTATTATTCTAAAAGGATCAAGGACAAGGCCATTCTGATTGGATAAGCTATCTTCTCTTGATGCAAATACAGACTTAATTATTTTTGAATAAACATGATATTGCTATGGTGAATAATAAAAGCCTGGTGGAAAAAAAATAGCCACAGCTAACTTACAGGAGGAGGAATTTCAATGAGAAGTCTGAACCGGAGCTGAACACTCAGAACTTTCATAGAGCCATTACATTGTACAGAGGTCATGATGATCATGCAGAATAGATCTCCTTGAGGCAGCCCCTGGTAAAGCCCCACTAAAGTTTGCAGGACACTGAATCAAGAGGATAAACCTCTCCTTGTGGTAAGAAATAGGGTTTCCCACAGGAGAAAACAGGGGTTTGAGAGAAGGATACCTCTTTGGAAGGGAAGAGCTTGGAGAGGAAGACTGTGAGGATGAAGAAAACAGGTACATGGGACCTCCTTGGCATGACTTCTTGATCAATCATGATCCTATCAGTAAACCTTCCAAGACTGGCAGGGCTTATGGGAAAAAATGCATGTAAAGAGGTTGAAAGGGAAGTCTGATTTGGCATTTTTTAGTACCTACCTGAGAAATGTTCATACTCTTAAATCCAATATCTACATACCTATTATGGAAAGATATACATCAGTAGAAGTACATGCAAGGGAGACAGAGGCAAGATGGCTGACTGAAGACAGTTTTCCACAGAAGCTCCCATCCAGAAGGAGAGTTAAAGGACAAAAGTTTAGCAAGTAACATGGTGGATTAGGGCTGAGCCAAGAGAGAAGGTTGAAGAACGGACATCAACTCTGCTGAGGTGAGTTGCAACCCCAAGGATACAAACAAAAGGTACAAAATCCATTGCCAAGTGGACGAGAGTCCCCTCCCCCATGAGAACGGCTCACAGTACTCCATACAAACAACTGAGTAGATCTCAAAAGTCCTCCTATCCCACAAGAGAGACCCTCTAAAAACTCGACCTACTTCCCCTACTAGGGTGCCATGGAGCTCTCCTGCCAGGCATGTAACTGTATAAAACTGTATATATTCTCTACCTGCAATTCTGAACTCACAGCACTCCCCTCCACTCTCACTCCGAGGTCTGGAAGCCTGTCCCCCAAGAGTCCAGATTCTCAGATATTTTCTTGAGAGGTGTGGACAGGGCATGGACTGCTGCTGGTCAGTGCTGATTCTGTGGGACAGGAGTAAGGAAAGGACTGTCAGCTGAGAGGGAACCATACAGGAGCAGCAGTGCCCCAAGGCAAAGAGCAGCAGCCACACCAGCAACAATAGGGCTCACCTCTGGATATTCCGGAGTCACACTCCCTGTTTCTGGCAACTAAAGGAGGCTGGGCATTTTCTCTGGTGGAAGCTACTGGCAGAACAGATCTGGGATGGAAAAGCAGGTCCCATGAGTAAAGGGTTTGCCTGAGGTGGTACCAGCCTGGGTGGAACACAGGGACTAGAATATGCACACACAGAACCAGCATATTCCCAGGGTAGGGCTGACCCAGAGGACAGCTTTACTGAGCCTAAGATGCACCTGGCCCCTAGGGGATCATTAGCTGAGACAACGGAGGGCAGGCAGAGGCTGGAACTGACAGTTAACCCTCCTGCTCAAATACAAACTGCAGCTGAGACCTGGCAGTGGCAAAAACAGGGTCTCAGTCGCAGGTTCTGTGAACTCAAACAGCGTCTCTTCTGCAGGGGAATATAGCCAGGACAGAAACAAATTCTGCAAAGTTTTTCTGTTCTGTCAGCAACATCAATCAGGGGCAGAGCTGGAACTGAGGGAATAGCCCCAGCCTCCATTAAGCACCCAAGATTGTCAGGTCTCACCTCTCCCTGCCGCATAATAGTGTCAGAGAACAGCGGCCTGACTGAGGAGACATAGATCTCCCTGTGATTCAGGCAGGTACAAACCCCTAGAGTATCCACACATTGGAGGCAACTGGGTCACAGCCCTGCAAGGTTATCAGTGACTATGTGTGAGAGAGGTGCAAGTTAGGGAAGGAGGCATCAACTTTCCCAGACTAATCTATTTTCTGGGTGTCCTCCTGATCCCATGGAGCACCAGAGCGAGTCAAATTTGAGTTGCTAGAAGACCCCTGTGATCTAGTTGCCAGACACATTTTGAACTCTCCCACTTAAGACAGGTGCTGACTAAGACAATTGATTTGGACCTCTTGAACTGAGCCAATCATGTGAGGACTATCCAAGTTGTAGCCTGGGTGTGTGGTTGTGAGAAGGTTTGATTTTCCTTTTCCAATTGTTGCCTGTGGGGGGCAGGGTGACTTAATTGCTGATATTTCTCCACAGCTGAGACTTCAACCCAGAGTAACTGATTCACTCAAGCAGGACAGAGTCCAGCTGAAAACAAGACAGAGTTACGTACCCCACCACACCAAACAGGTCCCAGGTTTCTCATGCCATAGCACTGGACAGGTCCTTAGCAAAGGTCCAGGGGAAAAGGTACAGACACCATTTCCAGGTTTTGGGCAAAGGACCCAACACAACTTCTCTTTATCTGCTCATCTAGTCAAATGGTGTAAAATACTCATGGGGCAGAATCAGCAGAAAAACTCCAGTAACATGAAAAAGCAGAGTAGATCAACCCTGACAAGGAAAGATATGGTAGACGCAACTCAACATTCCATTTATAAACTGATGGCCAAGATGTAAGAAATCAAATTCAGAATTTGGATTGCAAACAAGATTAATAGAATGGAGGAAAAGTTAGAATTAGAAATTCCAGGAGAAATTCAAAAGTTGTCTCAAGAATTAAACGAATTTAAAGACAAAAATCACCAAAAATTTTGACACATTCAGAAAAGAATTTGTAGCCTCAAAGATCTGAAAAATACAGTAGAATCCCTCAGTAACAGAGTAGAGGAATTAGAAGAAAGGATTTCTGAAATTGAAGACAAAGCATTTGAATGTACCCAAACTCTCAAAGAAGAAGAGAAATGGAGAGCAAAAACAAATATTTCTCTCAGAGAACTCTGGGATAATTCAAAGAAAGCTTATATTCACCTCATTAGAATCCCGCAAAGTGATGAAGTGGCTTCGCAAGGCACAAAGATCTTCTCCATGAAATTTAGAAAGGGAATTTTTCAGACATGCCAAGGGATTCTGAAATTTAGATAGCAGTTTCAGATCCCCAGCATGACTCAACCAGAATAAAACACCCCCCAGGCACATCATAATTAACTTCACTAAAGTTAATATGAAGGAGAAAAATATGAAAGCAGCCAGACATAAAAAAAAAAACCATAACCTACAAAGGGAAGAATGTTAGAATGACTGCAGATATCTCTGCTAAAAACTTTCAAGCCAGAACAGGGTGGTCATCGACTTTTAATCTCCTATAGCAAAATAACTTTCTATTCAGGATCCTGTATCCAGCTAAACTGAGTTTCATTTATGATAGAGAAATTAAATACTTTAATGAAATTCATATGTTGAAGAAATTTGCCATAACTAAACCAGCTCTCCAGGATATTCTCAGACCTACCCTCCATAATGACCAGCCCAATCCTCTATGACAAAAGTAAACTCACTCAGAAACTTTTGATCAAACTCCAACTTCCACAGTGGCAAAAGAATTAAAAATGTCCACTGGACATTCAAAAAACTCAATATCCAAAATTCTACCAGGCTTATCAATAGTCTCCATTAATGTGAATGGCTTAAATTGTCCTCTAAAGAGTCATAGGTTGGCTGACTGGATACAAAAACGCAGGCCAGATATCTGCTGCATACAAAAATCTCATCTTACCTTAAAAGATAAATATAGACTCAGGGTGAAGAGATGGTCATCTACATTCCAGGCAAATGGAAATTAGAAAAAAGCAGGTGTTGCAATTCTACTTGCAGATACAATAGGCTTAAAACCAATAAAAGTAAGGAAGGATAAGAATGGTCACTTCATATTTGTTAAGGGTAATACTCAATACGATGAGATTTCAATTATTAATATTTATGCACCCAACCAGAATGCACCTCAATTTATAAGAGAAACTCTAACATGAGCAACTTGATTTCCTCCAGCTCCATAATAGTTGGATATTTCAACACTCCTTTAGCAGTGTTTGATAGCTCCTCCAATAAAAAGTTCAAAGAAATTGTAGATTTAAACTTAACCATCCAACATTTGGATTTAGCGGACATCTACAGTACATTACATTCCAACAAAACTGAATACATATTCTTCTCATCAGCCCATGGAACATACTCCAAAATCGATCACATCTTAGGTGATCGATCAAGGCTAACTTCAGTAAATTTAAAGGAATAGTAATTATTCCTTGCATCTTCTAAGACCACCAGGGAATAAAAGTTGAACTCAGTGACAACAGAAATCTGCATACTCATACAAAAACATGGAAGTTAAATAACCTTATGCTGAATGATAGCTGGGTCATAGATGAGATTAAGAAGGAAATTGCCAAATTTTTGGAAAAAAAAAATGACAATGAAAACATGAAAATCAGAACCTCTGGGATACCGCAAAGGCAGCCCTAAGAGGAAAATTTATAGCACTGCAAGCCTTCCTCAAGAGAACGGAAAGAGAGAAAGTTATCAACTTAATGGGACATCTCAAGCAACTGGAAAAGGAAGAACATTCCAACCCCAAAACAAGTAGAATAAAGGAAATAACCAATTTTAGAGCAGAATTACATGGAATTGAAAATAAAATTATTATACAACAGATTAATAAATGAAAAGGTTGATTTTTTGAAAAGGTCAATAAAATTGATAAAACATTGGCTAACGTAACTAGAAAAAAAAGAGTAAAATCTAATTTCATCAATCACAAATGACAAAGACAAAATAACCACAGACTCCTCAGAAATTCAAAAAATCCTTTATGAATATTACAAGAAACTTAATTCTCAGAAATATGGAAATCTGAAGGAAATTAATCAATACTTGAAGCACGTCACCTTCCAAGACTTAGCCAGAATCAAGTGGAAATGTTGAACAGTCCTATATCAAGTTCTAAAATTGCATCAAAGATACAAAATATCCCTAAAAAGAAAAGCCAATATCCTATTGAATGGAGTTAAATTGAAATCATTTCCCACTCACATCAGTTACCAGGGAAGGTTGCTCATTGTCTCCATTGCTCTTTTACAATGTAATGGAAGCTTTAGACATGGCAATTAGGGAAGAAAAGGAGATCAAGGGTATCAATATAGGGTCAGAAGAGATCAACCATTCATTCTTCATAGATGATGTGATTGTATATCTGGAAAACAGCAGGGATTCTACTACAAAACTCTTAGAAGTGATCAAGGAAAACAGTAGCATTTCAGGTTACAAAATCAACATTCATAAATTGGTAGCCTTTATATATATCAACAACAGTCAAGCTGAAAAAAACAGTCAGGGACTCTATTCTGTTCACAGTAGTGCCAAAGAAGATGAAATATTTAGGAGTTTATCTAATAGAGAACATGAAAGATTTTTATAAAGAGAACTATGAAACTCTAAGAAAAGAAATAGCTGAAAATGTTAAAAAATGAAAAAACATACCATGTTCATGGCTCGGAAGAATCAACATTGTTAAAATGTCCATACTACCCAAAGCAATATACAATTTTAATGCAATCCCTATTTAAGCTCCATTGTCATACTTTAAAGATCTCGAAAAAATAATACTTTGTTTTATATGGAATCAGAATAAAACTCAAATAGCCAAGACATTCATCAGAAATAAAAACAAAGCAAGAAGAATCATGCTACCAGACCTCAGACTATACTATAAATCAATAGTAATCAAAACAGCATGGTACTGGCACAAAAACAGAGAGGTAAATGTATGAAACAAAATAGAGAACCAAGAGATGAACCCAGCTACTTACCACCACTTGATCTTTGACAAGCCAATTAAAAATATTCAGTGGTGAAAAGATTCCCTATTTAACAAATGGTGCTAGGTGAACTGGCTGGAAACCTGTACAAGGCTGAAACTGGACTCACACCTTTCACCATTAACTAAGATAGACTCTGACTGGATTAAAGATTTAAACTTAAGACATGAAACTATAAAAATACTAGAAGAAAGTGCACAGAAAACTCTTGAAGAAATCATCCTGGGCAATTATTTTATAAGGAGGATTCCCAAGCAATTGAAGCAGCTTCAAAAATACACTACTGGGACCAGATCAAATTAAGAAGCTTCTGCACAGCCAAGAACACAGTAAGTAAAGCAAGCAGACAGCCCTTAGAATGGGAGGAGATATTTGCAGGTTATGTCTCTGACAAACATTTAATAATCAGAATCCACAGAGCACTCAAACGTATAAGCAAGAAAAGAATAAGTGATCCCATCGCAGGCTGGGCAAGGGACTTGAAGAGAAACTTCTCTGAAGAAGACAGATGCACGGCCTACAGACATACGAAAAAATGCTCATCATCCTTAATCATCAGAGAAATGCAAATCAAAACTACTTTGAGATATCATCTAACTCCAGTAAGATTAGCCCATATCACAAAATCCGAAGACCAGAGATGTTGGTGTGGATGTGGAGAAAAGGGAACACTTCTA
>CAUYPK010025498.1:0-18569 GCA_963574355.1 Loris lydekkerianus | reverse complement strand
GATCTATTTTCAGATCTCTAAGTGTTCTCCATATATCTTTCCAAAAGGAATATATTAATTTGCATTCCCACCAGCAGTGCAGAAGTGTTCCCTTCTCTCCACATCCACGCCAACATCTCTGGTCTTGAGATTTTGTGATATTCACATTCTTTAAAGGCATTGTTTGAGCCAAATGAAATATAGCACCAGCTAGCTCTGGTGTACATGCCTTGAGTTTGTGAACTCTGATCTAGTCTACGAATGAAAATTTCATCAATTTTCATTTCCTGGGCATTCACTTTATTGCACTGATCTAAGGAGAAACTGGCATGTATGTTTATAACATAGGCAAGTAGAAGACGAAACAGTAAAGGAAATTCTGCTTTATAAAAAAATAACCCATGACGTGAAAAGAACATATTTATATAATAATGCTACAGACAGAACCTCACATGTAAATATCTGGCTTGTGGTTTCTGACCACTTAGAATGGCAACTTTACTGTACTGCTAAAAAACAAACCACAAGAACACTTTCACGTCAGTCACAATCAAACGTCAAACCCGGGGACATACTGAGCATGCTCAGTCAACTCTAACCATACCAAGGTACTGCTCCGTAATTATCACTCACTGTTGCAGAATTTTAGGGGAAAAGTACATCAATTACAATGTACTCCACAGAGTTAAGATTTTAAGATCTGAGGATGTGACAGTTTGAAAAATGTCTTCTTACAGAGAGAAAAGTTGTCCTACTATTCATGTTGGTAGGAAGAAAAGTGTCAAGCAGTTCACGTTGATGAAAAAATAGCTGTTGTCATTTACTGAAGGTAATAAAGATAGACCATTGTACAGAGGCAATTTGCATAATTTCAATTGAGGAAATTTACCTGGATTAAGAACAATAATCCTTTCTTTTCCACATCTTTCTTGGCATGAAGTTACATTTAAACTTGAAAAGACTGCAGTAAAAGTAAAAATACTACCACTGACAAGATTAATTCTGTATAAATTTAATTGCATGTTAGTTCTTCATTAGCAACTTCTCTGGAAATAGTTTGTGACATTCCCAGAAAATACGAATGGGTGGAAAAGATGTTCCAAATAAAGTTTTTATGCTTCAGAAATGCTTTCTGCTGGGAGTATATGAGTAGACATAAAATTAAAACCTCAAGAGTTTCCCTTCACACATTTTATTAGGCTGGTTTTTGTGCTGAAGCAGACAACTCAAGACACCAAGAAAAGAGATATTTTCTGCATATCTCAGATATTAAAATAAACTACCATGTGAAGTGCCACTACCGCAAACATCCTGTGAGGTTTTAGAGTTCCAATGACTTCATCTAGGCTGGCACTAATCACACCGCTCTACAAGACAGAGAGAATTCGTGGCATCTAGGTTTGTGTAACGCTATGGGTCACTTGCTCAGTGGTCTGTTTATGTTTCCTTTCATTTGTTTCTAATAAAATCTTGGAGACCAAAGTTTCTGCTTGACATGACTTCTTTGGAATCCAAAAGGCCTCACCAGGGCTTTCTGGCTATGTTATGACCATCATCTAATGGATTACAGATACATTTCAGCTTACGGCTTCATAACAGCACAACAGAAATACATGAAACAACATATATTCCACATCATGAATTTTGATTTGCACTAAAGCCAGTATATTAGGGAGAATTAGAGATGGAAAATACTTAAAAGTCCTACGTCTCATTCTCTCCTAATTTTCTCAGTGCAGTTAGCTCTCCAACCTTAATCCAAATTAGCCCAATAGCTGGGTGTTTACTACCTTTATGAAATTATTTAGGGCCAAGGAGACCCTGCTGCTGTCACCTTTCCATGTAAAATTCCAAGTGTTAAATTTCATACAATTCATCCTAAATTCAATCTACTTCTTACTCACTTTCATTCAGTGGGGCAATGATTAAGTAAGGTAACAAGTTTATGTGTCTCATACAGCAGCTGGCATAGTGCATGCTCATTCAATACTTTATTATCTCATCTAACAAATTACCTGAAGTTAACTTGGGAAAAGGCAGCAGGTTCTCTGAACTTCTTTCTAATTACTTTTAATCAGTATATTCAGGGACATAGAGCTGAAAAATGTCACTGATGCTTCTATCGTGTTCCATTTCTTCCTCCCTCTGCGACAATTTCCTTCTATATCCCCCCTTGCCACCCTCTAGACTAATTTTATACTGAGTGAGGTCTGCCAGGAATCTCCTTAATTCCATGTGGCTCCAATTATTTCCATTCTTGATAACTTCATCATTTTTAATCTTCTCTAAAAGCTTAGGCACAGACTAGATCACAGTCACAAGAATAAACAAAAAAGGGAAAAATTAAATATAAGGCCACATTGTAGAATTCAATTTTCAAAAATTTGAAAAATTTTGAAGATCATAATTAAATTATTTTCAAAAGAAGTTCAAAGCACAGTAAGTATATTCTTTTATTTACTCTTTTTTTTTTTTTTCATCAACATAATTCAGGTGTGCTGTGGAAGTTTAACTATAGGTTCAAATGTGCTGTGAGATAAAAAAAGGTTGAAGAACACTGTTGTAGATGCATGAACTCGATCCCTGAAGGACAGGCTCGTAGACTTCTAAGTATACACAAGAGTGAGTATTCATGAGTCTTGCAATGTAATGTTTAACCATTGTGTTTCATCAGGAACTAAACTTAAGCAAGTATTTTTCTCTTGCAACACCCTAGATTCTAGAATAAAACATCCTCTCCTCATTTTATCAAAATTCAAATTCAAACCAATTCTACAGACAGTCTTGTATGATTTCCCTGTGTCACGCTGTCCTGGGAAGAGCAGATCTCAAGCAACAAGACCCAGTCACCAGACTTCTGGGTCTCAGATAAATTCTGTAGGTTGAAACAGGTTGTCTTGAGCATGATGAGAGTTGCCAGCAGAGACATGTAGGTTGGGGTCGCTGTGTGTGGTCGGGGAGGCTGGGCAGGTTGTGCAGTGCACAAAGACTCCACAGCCCAGGAACCACCACCTACATCGCACACCTTGTCTATTTGTATATTTCCCACAGCAATTTTCTGACAGATAACACCAGGGTTCCGCTCTAATAAAATCAATGTACTACAATAATTTGCAGACAGAGAGAAACAAGGTGTCTTGAAGAAGGCTGACTTTTAAAAAATTCACAAATAGTACCACACAGACAAGAGGAAGGGTGTGAAAGGAGTCGAAAGTCAGCCTGTTTATCTTAGCCTAGATGCTGGGGAAAGCTTCCTGAGGATGAGGGTTTTATCTGAGACAAGAAGAATCGGCGGTAGTTTAAAATTTTCTTCTAAACTCCATAGAATATCCAATTTATTTCCTTTTATTGGATTTCTGTTATAAGCAATAGTTTCCCAGAAAACATATCCTCAGATCATGATCTGATCTGAAAATTGGCTTCTCTTCAGTTAATTAACAAGTGAACAAAATGTGCTATGAAGCTGAGCAAGAAGAGGAAATTGCACACGCATCTAGCTAGCAATGCTTTTCCTCTGACAAACTCCTATGTCTATTTTTTAAAAAATGTGCGTGGTAGATTATTTGGAAATCCTGGTATTTCCTAACATGTTACAGCAGGGAAAATGAGGAGGAGTGGCGGGGACTGCTGCTCGCTCAATGGCTGAACAGGAAGCGATGAGGATCCTCTTTTTCTGCTCCCTAGAAATTAACCATCACACAGATAGGAATGGTAAAAAACATTTCTTGAATTGGTTCATCTATTTTAGGGAATTTAACCATCAACCATCCTTAGGGGTGTGGAAATGTACTCTGTTGTAAAGAATAATGTATTTTGTTTCTCATAATAATAATTTATAAGTCACAGGGAAATAACTGGCATTGTCACTACGTCAAATACTATGTATCCAACACTGTCCTGAGGTACTTGGGTTTACTCAATTCTTCCCCACAATGACCTTTCAGATAGAAACTATTTTTGTTTCCATTCTACAGATCTGAGGCATAAACTGGTTTTAACAACTACCGTGAGGTCACGGAACTTGCCAGTGTCAGGGCTGAGATTTGAACCTTGGCAGCATGTCCTTAGAGTTTATCATCTGACCATTCTGTGGCCCTGGTTTATTGGAGGGAGTATCCAGTTTAGGCTCTAGATGAAATTGAAAGCCATCAATTAAGCTTTCTTAATTAATGAAAACACAAACACAACCCAACATTTATAATTAACCCCACACTGCTAGAATAAATAGAATTATACTCAGAATGGGCTTTTGGACCTATTATTCATTAAGACAGATCTTCAGTAAGAAAAGTAAAGTAAAATTAAAAGACGACACAGGAATACAAAGGCTGATACTCTCTCAAAAAGCTGGATCCATGCCTGGCCATTCAGACTTGCCGATACATGAAGGTTATTTCCCAGGGTACAATCTCCGCTGCTGGGCATAGGCTGAGTCTCCAGCATGATGAGACTGCTTGTGAGCACTGTCTTAAGAATCCCTAAAGGGTTTTTTCCACAAAGGTGTTGTCCCCTGACAGCTTCATATACAAGAACTGTATATTAGAGATTGGGTTTTGGAGAACCAGCCTTACATCTGTCTCTGAGAGACTCTCAGTGACCATGGGCCTGTTCCAGACACCCAAGAAGCCCCTCGCTAATGAAAACTGTGCAATCTTTTAAATCCCAAAGTTGCAGATATCTGTTTGATTTTGAAATGCTTTTGTTTCTTAGAATACCTGTGAATCTACCTGTAGATTTGGGAAATGCTGCCTAAAGCTTAGCATGTCAGTGAGGAGCAGGAGACAGAGGGAAAGAATGAACAGGAAGGAGGATGCTTAATACACACACACATACAAACATGTTAAGAAAGAAAAAAAGTGTCAAAATTGTAATACTCAATATATACTGATGTTTGATATCTTGTATATTATATCTTGTATCTCTTATAATTACAGAAGTCAGAAGTTAAACATGACCTGAGTATTACAATTTTAATATAGCTTTTTTCCTTTCTCAAAATGTGTATACTTTTTTTGACATCCTCTGTATATCAGGAATGTTCATTATATATGACAAAACTGTAGGCTGACTTATTAGCAATCACAAGCATAGTAAGCCTAGGACAGATGTTTACCCACACAATGTCTCCTAACTTCTGGAAAGGGAAAAAGGAGCACAATGCGTTGTTATGAACTAGACCGTCCAAGATGAGGGAAGATGATGAAAGGCTAAAGGGATTTAATACACTTGGACTTTAAGGGCTAAAACTATCATAATGTTCTGGATTTTAAGTATCTTTTTTTCCTCTTTGAGATAGAGTCTCATTATGTTGCCCTCCATAGAGTGTGGCATCACAGCTCACAGCAACCTCAAACTTTTAGGCTTAAGTGATTCTCTTGCCTCAGCCTCCCAAGTAGCTGGGACTACAGGCGCCTGCCACAATGCCTGGCTATTTTTTTTGTTGCAGTTTGGCCGGGGCCAGGTTTGAACCTGCCACCTTCAGTGTACGGGGCTGGCGCCCCACTCACTGAGCCGCATCCCACATCGTGGTCTTGAAGCTAGTGAGTGTGTGGCTTCCTGGCACAGCTCCCTGGGTCTACTCGTTGGTGGGCTGGGTTATCCAGTTGAGAAGTGCCTTGAAGAAGCTGATCCTATAGTTTAGTGGTCCCAACTTTTTTGACACCAGGGACTAATTTTGTGGAAGACAATTTTTCTAATGCTGAGGGGGTTGGAGGCATAACATTCTCATAAGGAGTGTACAGCCTCAGTCCCTCCTGTGTGCAGTTCACAGTAGGGTTTGTGCTCCTATCAGAATCTAATGCTGTGGCTAATCTGAGAGGAGATGGAGCTCAGGTGGGGATGCTATCCATGGGGAGCACCTGTAAATACAGATGAAGTTTCACTTGCCTGCTTCTCACCTCCTGCTAAATGGTCCAGTTCATAACAGGGCACAGACCACTACTGATCGACAGCCTGGGGTTTGGGGACCACAGGTATAGTTTATAGTCAAGCTAGGACATCTCAAGAGCAGAGGGGGACTGTTATTAACTATGCTGGGCTGACGCATTCAAACGAATCTTGTCTTGGGCAACCCAGGGCATTTTGTCACTTTAGGTTTAAACCTTCTAAAAACCATTAGCAGCTAAATCTGCAAATAGCAAAGGGCTCCAAGAAGTGGGGTGTGACTAAGGGGCCAGACTTTGCAGAGCTCTGGAAAGATCCACTTAGGCACTAACATTCGTGAGGCTCACTGCACTCTGGCGAATCATTTTCCCTGTTTGCTGCGGCTTTGTGAGCCCTCTTGGTACCCTCTTAGTGAGGGATCTTTCTTAGCTGGGGTTGGAGCAGAGGAGCAGAGGGCACTAGGGTACTTTTCCTCCTCTGATGCCCAGCCTGTGTCAGAGGCCACGGGGTCCCCTCACTCACCACACCCTTCAAGAGGAGTTGTGTCTTGCTGTTCCCAAACTCCAGCCCCTGCCCCAGACCCACCACAGTCCATCCTCCAAATGACAAATTGAAAGTCTTGTGTTCCTTGGTCTAGGTGAGAGAATGGAAAATTACAAGCTTCGGAAAAAGCAAGATTTCAGTAGTGCTTCACCGGGGAGCAAGCTGGCAGGTGGAAATCTTGAACCGTCCCAGGCTGTCCACCAGAGGTGAGGTCTGCATTTTGGTTTGGGGGGTCTCCCACACAATGACGTCCTCAATTCCTCCATGTTGCACATAAGCATGGTCACTACACACATTTGCTCGTTGCCTCGGTCATCATCTGCCTCCCCCATGCAGCGTGGAAACCCAGGAGCCTTGTCCTGCTCTGTGGGCCCCACTCAGCACCTGCAGCAGCACCTGGGGCCAATCTCTGAATAGGCACAGGTGTGACGGTGGCTCATTTGCAGGTTTAAGTGGCATTCACAACCCTGACACACACCTTCCCCCTCACTCATTCTTGGGTACTCTCAGAAGCAGACCTTGAGATGGGGATCTGGGTGTAGGTTGTTCACCTGGGTGGTGACCCCAGAAACAGTGGTGAAGGGCAGGGAGGTGAGGAGCAGGTGGTGTTTTCTGTAACAGCGGCCATCGCAGTCGAGCCACACACAAACGGATTATCTCAGTGTTGTAGGCCAGAAGCTGGGGCTGGCTCACCTGGCTTCTCTGGGTCTCTCAAGGCCGAAATCAAGGTGTGAACCAGCTGACTCTCCTTAGGATCTGGGCAGGATCTGTTTCTGAGCACGTTCAGGGCCTGGGGGAGCTGAAGTCCTTGTGCTGTCAGAGGCACCAGCAGCCACAGGCTGCCCTGCCCCCTAGAGGCCTCTCTCTGGTCCTTGCGTGACCCCTTCAACAAGGAACAGCCAGAGCATGAAATCCTGCTCACACCTGGAATCTCTTCGGCTGCCTCCTTACTGCTGCTCCTGGAGAAGTTCCTCTGCTTTTCAGGACAACTGAGTTGGGTTAGACCCCGCCCCAATCACCCAGGCTTATCTCCGAATCTTAAGCTCTTAATCTCAGCCGTCTGCCACGTAAGGTAGTCTTCCCAGGTCCTGGGCCTGGGGCGTGGCCATCACTGGGCGTCATGGTGTGGTGCCCAACTGAGAAAACCCAGTAAGTCCTGTGATGAGGAGTCTCCATGGGCCCCTTAGAAAGGGCACAGCTCCCAGCAAAGGGCTGTGAGGAGAGGAAATTTATAGCTCCCATCAACACTGCTGGAGGGTCTGTCCTGGACGTGTCCAGCTGGCCCCCAACAGGCCAGATGCCCTAACATGTAAGCACAGGTGCTTAGTACAAGTACCCACTAGCATGAGGGAGCTGTCGGCAGAGTGCAGGTGACCTCCGAGGGGCCGTGGGCTTGTGGGCACAACTCAGATGTGCCCCTGATAAGCAAACTGCTCTTTGCTTGGCCTTGAACTAGGTACTAGGGACAGTTTCTGCCACTCGGGAGCTCAGCCTGGAGGAGAGACTCACAAGCTATGAGACAACAGTAATGGGGCCAGGTGCTGCGCTGGCATCCCACCCCTGCCACAGGCCACAGGACCATTCCAGCCCCTCACCTTTCATCCTGTGTAGGAAATAAGGACTGTAGTGTCCCCTGGGTTAGACTGACTCCAGCACCCAACCCCCCAACCCCGCCATAAATTCTGACGGTCAGTATCGACAGTCAGCAAATGCCCTGTTCTTGGGTGGCAAGGACTGAACTCACCCCAATGTCCTGTGCATCTAGCAAATGGTGGGACAGGCACTCCTTAGATTTGGGACACAGGCATCACTTGGCCTTCCTTCTAAACTGGCAGATTCTGAGTGCCACAGCTTCAGACTCTGGGAATTTGAGGGGAGCCCAGGAATGTGAATTTTTAACCCTCACTCCTCACCTTGCAGGGTTATTATGAATGAATATGGTCCAGGGGCTTCCCTGCGACTCAGGTAGTCCAAGAGGAGGAGCAGATCCCTCCCTTCCGCTCTGATCCAGGGGGCCTCAGTAGCTACCTGGTCCACCCTGGTGGACCTGGTTCATGGAAGAGGGAAGTGAAGCCTGTGGGGGTAGGGAGGGGTCCATGACCCCGTCTCCTAGGACTTGGGGGCTCACCCAAAGCTGAGGATACCCCTCCCTCCCTGCGTCATCTCCTCACCTCACAGGCACAGTTTCTAGTGAAACTCGGCCTCTGAGTGTGTGGGGCAAACTGTACCACAGAGCACTGACCTAAGCTATATCACATAGTCATTCATTATCTGCCCCTCTCCCCAGCTCAAAGCAGAGCTTCCTGAGGAGCTGTGAGTCTTTTACTCATGCCTATTTCAAACCCAGTGCAGCACCTGGCATGTCACATACTCTTAACACATGAATGAATGAGAAGATGGAGGGATGACAGGGTCTTGTAGGATGCATAGGAGTTTGCAGGGCACAGACAAAGAAGAGAAAGGTATTACTGGCAGACAACATGAAGCAAAAGCAAGGAGGCATGGTTGTACCCCTGGGTACAACACTAGCCGCCTATGGTACCTTCTGCCTTCAGGTCATGTAGCCCCTTTCAGAAAATCTGTCCTAAAAGATTAGAAGAAAGAAGGCAGGGAGCAGTAATGGAAACAGTGTGGATGGATCTTTATCGAGGGCCAGAGGAAAGACAGCTGAGTAAGGGAAGGTATCCAAAGAGGGAGGGAGGGGAGTTTGCTCCCAAGAGGGAGGAGGGTGCTCCTGGGGGTCAGGGACGTGGCCTCTGTCCCAGTTCCAGGTCTCACCGCTCAGAGTAACTGGATGCCTGCCAAGTTCAGGAATTCTCAGCATATGAGGAAGTTCCCTGTTTTATAAGGGAGGGGCTGAGGCCCTTCTGAAATTTAAAATCAGGGCTGGGTAGCCGGTAGGCCTCTGGTCCTTTGAGGAGAAGGTTCCTCCCTGGGGGATAAGATTGCTTTCTCTGCAGAAGCTAAGCCTCTTTGCAGCTGCCAGTTCTCAGGGCAGCCCCACCTCTCAGGGCTTCTTCTCCTTAACTTTTCTACTCTGTTCTTCCTGGGCCACCAAGCCACCCTGAAGATCACATGAGAAATGTGCATGCAGGATTCTGTACACTGCCACGTATCAGTCACAGGGTGTCAAACCTATGATGAGGCAGCCTGCTGGGGGCCTCAAGCTGGGGCTGGAGCTTGTGTGTCCCAGTGAATTGCCCAGGATGGCCAGGCTTTTCTCAGAGCTCCAAGGGCCCAAGGACAGCTGATGGCCACCAATTGCCTCAACTCACCAGACTTTGGGGAAGGTTTGGGGCTGGGAGCCCTGCCATCCTGGGCAACGTTGACTGCCCGCTATGCCACCCCCAGGATGCTGGCCCAGCAGAAGAGGTTCCTGGCACAGTTCCCTGTGCACCAGCAGATGCGCCTGGACGCCCGGAAGAACCAGGCAAGGGTTATGGACCTTCTGGAAGCCCAGTTTGAGACCCAGCTGCAGGTACAAGTTACAGAAAGGGGCCTCTGAAGGGCAGTAGCTAAAAGGGAGTAGATATGGCAAAGGGCCAGCCCTGTGCCACGGGTCAGCCACAGGCCATGTGGGGGGACCCTGCACCTCCCCTGTCTGGCAAGGTTGCACTGCTGAGTCTTGCTGCAGGACTGTGAGCTCTCAGAGGGCAGGCAGGGCTATGTCAGTCCCACATCTGTTGACACAGAGATGTGAGCTTTGGCCTGTGTGCACGTTGCCTCCAGGGAGTGCCTCAGCGTCAGGGCTGATCTCTGTGTCACCCAGGCAGTGCTGGGCCATCACTGAGGTTTGCACTTCATCTGAAATGTACAGGGCTCAATCTTCATGGTATACAATGACAATTTCATCATAGGAAAATCTCATTATTTAGAGATTATAAGGTGCAGCAATAAAGCAAAGTGACAGCCCTTAAAAAACAATCGAATTTTCCAGAATGGAAACATTTAACACAATGTCAGCCCTTTTGGCATGTGTCCCACTGGGCAATAGTAATAGTGACAATAAGAATGGCAGGAGAGGGTGGAGCACCGTGGCTCGCACCTGTAATCCTACCATTCTGGGAGGCCAAGGTGGGAGAATTGCTTGAGTTTAGGAATTCAAGACCAGCCTAAGCAAGAGAGAGAGACCCCATCTCTACTAAAAATAGAAAAACTAGCCAGGCATCCTGGCAGGCACCTGTAGTCTCACCTACTCAGGAGGCCAAGGCAGGAGAATCGCTTGAGCCTAGGAGTTTGAGATTGCTGTGAGCTAGGCTAGTACCATGGCACTGTACGCAGTGTGACAGAGTCTCACTCAAAAATTTAATTAATTGATTAATTATAAAAAATAAAATTTACAACTCAGGCCGGTGCGGTGGCTCGCACCTGTAACCCCAGCACTCTGGGAGTCTGAGGTGGGAGGATTGCTTGAGCTCAGGAGTTTGAGACCAGTCTGAGCAAGAGCGAGACCCTGTCTCTACTAGAATAGAAAAATTAGCTGAGCATTGTTGTAGGTACCTGTAATCCCAGCTACTTGGGAGTGTGAGGCAGAAGGATCCCTTGAACCCAGGAGTTTGAGGTTGCTGTGAGCTGGGCTGATGCCAGGGCACTCTAGCCTGGGTGACAGAGTGAGACTCTGTCTCAAAATAATAATAATAATGACAGCAATGGTAGCCAACGTTTATTTATTGAGGGTCTGTTATAGATAGTCACTGAGCCTACAGACTATCTAATGTCATCCTCCAACATCTGAGGAGATGGCTACTGTTACTGTTAACCTGCCAATTACAGATGGGGAAACTGAGGCTTTCAGGGGTTAGGTTCCTATCCTAAGTCACAGTTAATAAGTCATGGAATTCAGGCCAGACTCTGAAGTCGGCTGCTGCCACCTCTGCAGCAGGTCACTGAGGCCCTCCCACCTCAGTGTTCTCATCTGTGAAATGGAGATCCAGCTGCCTGGCAGGAGCAGCTTCCTTCTTCACAGGTGCTTCCTCCCAGTTCCTGAGCCTCTGGAGGACTTCTGGGTTGGGGTCCCATCAGCCAACCTCACAGCATCTGACTTCATTCTGGGGGGGAGTACAGAGGAGGAGGAAGGCAGAGAGGCCCAGCGATGTCTCCACTTTTGTTTCAGGAGGCTGAGCAGCACTTCCTGTCTGAACTGGCAGCTTTGGCCCAGGTGTCTCTCACTGAAAGCAAACTGCTCCCCGGTAAACGCGGGTTGCTGCCAGGTGAGTCCTCAGCAGCCTCGTGCTAAAGCAGGAGGCTCTCAGGCTGCTCCCATGTTTACCACTAACTAGCTGTGTGGCCTGGGGGTTTCTACCTAACCACTCTGGGATTTCCTGCCCTTGGTATGTCTGCAAATGACCAGGCTCAGTTCGGACACACCATAGGCCCCCTGCTTTCTGGCATTTGATGATTCTGGTTCCTGGGTCTGCCACTCACTGACCATGTCTCATGTATGATTCTGGCTTCCCATCCATGAAATGGGTACACTAAGCCTCCTTCCTCTGCCAGCAACAGCCCCAGTGGTGCCACAGGAAGTTGTAACCCGGTGATGGAAGAGTCCCTCCATGGGTGGGGTAAGGACACAGATGTGTTGACACAGACGCTGTTGTACCGGGGCTGTGTTTTTAGTTTCTTTCTGATTTAAGCCTTGAAAAGTCAGCAGAGTGGTGTGGAAGGAAGCACCATGCAAGCCTAGCAGACCTGGGTTCGAATCCGAGCTCTAGCTCCTTACCAGCTTTGAAGGCTTAGGAACACAGGGCACCTTCCCCAGCCTCAGTTTCCTTCTGAGTGAAATGGTATAATAGCATAAGGACTGGGCATACATGGGGCCCACGGAGGGAGGGTGTTCAGAAATGTCAGGCTGGGTTGGAGCGAAGCCAAGAGAAGTTGTCACTTGTCTCAAGTCACAGAGGTGTGGCTGGGATCACTGTCTTCCACAGAGAAGCCTCCAAGGACCAAAAGAAAGAAGCCCCTGCCCAGGGAGAGAGGAGATCCAGGGGCACCCCAGGAGGAGGACCCTGTGTCCAGGGACCACACCTCAGGGTCACTCAGGTACAATGGAGTCCCTGGCTTTTTGTATGAGGATGAGGATGAGGATGGCCACCATGTGCCTGAGGTCTAGGCTAGAAAGTCGACCCTTTTCCAGAGGCGTTATGGTGACATGCCAAGAGATGACATAGGGAGCAGGTTTGGGAGCGAGCAGCAGGCCCAGCTGATGTGGGAAGAGCTGGCCTCACAGTCCCTGTTGCTACTGGGTCCTGTTTGGCCAGGAGGGCTATGACCTATCTCCACACCCCATCAGAGTTCAGCCTGAAGAGCCGGGCAGCGCCCTCTGTCACCAAAGCTGTCCCATGGCTATAGTCTTTAGGGTCTGCAGTAGGTGGGTCCATCCTGGGGCACCTCCGTCGTTGTGGCACTGGGTGGTCACCTACCCAACAGGGCAACTGGGGGGGGGGGCTTCATGTCTTAACAGCTCATGTTGTAGTGAAAGTGGTCTGGCCTCCTGCCAGTGCCTTGTCACTTAGTCCAGTTGAGTGAGTGCCACGGGCAGGCACAAGCCAGAGTCCCAACAGGGGAATTTCCTCCCTGTTTTACGCAGCAAAAGGCCAAGTCAGCAAGAAGGTGAAGCTGGCAACGGTGAGAACTCAAAGAAGATGCTGAAGAGGAGGAGCAATCTGTAGTTCCAGACCAGTTGGGGAACTGAACCTGACGCCAGGTGTGGACATGGTGGATACCGTCGCCCTCTCACAGCCATGGGAGGTGCCAGGAAGGAGGGGTGTGTGGGGTCTCCAGTTCACGGTCCTGCCATGACAGGGGTAGGGAAAGGATGCTGAAAAGCACAAATGAGTATGGCAGGCCCTGTAGCCTGACAAAATTAGGAGCCTGGCGTTGGACACATGTATTTGTGAGTTTGCATCTCCTGTGGCTTGGATCTCATTCTTCCCAAGAGCATCCTCTCTTCCTTGGCCCTCCCAGTCCTCTGTACCCCAGCCCCACCCCGTTTTCCGATGCCTCCCGAATCTGTCTTCCCTGAGCTTGAGGGTATTTCACCGCTGCCTTGGGGCCCTCTGCCCCCAGCCTCTCTGAGAAGGGCTGCTGAGTAGGGGTCTCAGGGTTGCTGGTGTTCCCTGCACCCCTTGTCTCTGCCATCCAGTGCCTTGTTCTCTCCTTCCCACACACCCCAGCTGTTGGCTGCAGTGTTCTCTTGGGGACCAACGCCTACCTTTGGATATTCCTGTCCTCGGGCCTAGCTGGCAGATGAGGCCTGGTCTCTCTGAGATGCTGATGAGAGAATCCCTGGCCCTGTAGGCCTGTCCTGACCCAGCTGAGGACTCAGCTCCCTTTTGTGGCTCAATAAAATATTTTTGTTGTAGAGTCTTGTAAAAAGCTGTGGGTTCCTTGGTGCGGGATTCTCAGAACCTGGTTTGCAGAGAAATCACTTGTATTTTGTCACTCGAATGCTCTGTATTCTGAAGAAGACGGCTCCTATGTTGGGGGTGCACTTGCTGACATGGTGATACTACGACCGTGTCTTCTCCGGGAGGCACTTCCAGTACATGAAAGGGAGGCCTTGCCCAGCCATCACTACACCTGTTGGGGGTGAGTCCTTCTACTAGACGGCAGGTCCTCTCTGCTGGGGCACCTGCTTCTTCTGATGGTTGATGAGAACCTCCAGAAACTTCCAGATCAGCCACACATAAACCACAGCCAGGAGAGGCCTTTCCCACCTGGAGAGAAAATTGCCTTTTACATTGAAATCAGGGATTCTCAACTTCAGCACAGGGGACACTTTGGGTGAGATAATGCTGAGGGGAGGACGTGTCCTGTGCATCATAGGATGTTCAGCAGCACCTGACCTCCATCCACTAGAGGCCAGTAGCATCCTGCACCAGTTACAACAAACCAACACATCTCCAGATGTTGCCCAGTGTCCCTCCAGGGGTATCACCTGCTGGTCAGATGCAGAGTCTGCCCTAGTCAAGTCCCCCATGTGACAGATGAAGTGTGCACTAATTCCCAGAACATTCTGGGCTCCATGGATTTTCTGGGCCATTTGTGAATGTTCATTTCTTAGAATCTGAATTATACTCTCTCAGTCAAGCAAGGGTGGCTCCTACCCGGAAGCCTTAATCAAACTCATCCACCATCAAGAGCATCCTTCCGTTCCTGTTGGGGCAGAGGTGGGATTTCCAAAGTTAACCAACAGCTCCCTCTTGTGGCTCAATAAAATATTTTCGTTGTGGAGTCTTGTAAAAAGCTGTGGGTTCCTTGGTGTGGGATTCTCAGAACCTGGTTTGTGCAGAAATCACTTGTGTTTTGTCACTCGAGTGCTCTTTATTCTGAAGCAGATGGCTTTCTTGTTGGGGGTGCATTTGCTGACATGAGTGTGGTAAATGCATGCCTGCTGGCAGCACCAGGACTGGCTCAGTTACCTTGAAACTAGATCTCTAAAAGCATCCATTCAAAGATCTCCAGGGCCCAACACAAACCCTTCCCTCTGACAAGTCCCCCTGGGAGCTCCCTGCTCCACAGTCCCGCAGCGTGACTCACGGCCTGGTGCACAGATCTCCATGACGAGGATGTGGACTGTGTGTGTTCACATCACAAACCAACACCTGTAGCTCCCAGTGAGAGGACTGTGGAAACTTCACAGTAGAGTGGCCTCTCTGATGGCGGTGAAACGTGGTTATCTGGAAGATACGGAAGCCCCACTGCATCCCTGGGCACAGGCCTGGGGGGACCCTGATGCTGATGTGGGCTTGAAGGATGACCTGAAATAAGCAGTGGGAACCCAGGACTCATCTCCACTGCCCTTCCCCACTTTGGTTACCAGCCCTGGGTGTTATGGGCTGTGGGCTGTGATGGTGACGGCAGAGGTGGCATTGGAAGGGGCCTCAAGGGATGATACAGTGAGACTAACTAGTGAATAAATTATTTAATGAGAACAGCACCCTCTGACCTGAGCTCGAGTCCCAGGATGGAGACAACAGGGTTTACAGGGCCAGTGCCCTCTAAGGACTCCCTGGCTGGCCGCTGTCCCTTCTGTGCAGTGTCCCCTGAGGCCCCCAAGCAGGTGGAATGGATCTCGCTGCTGCTACAGAAGGCACCTGCTCGGCCCCTCTCCTCAATCACAGATCTGACTGATGCCTGTGGCAGTTCCCAGCTCTGAGGAAAAAAAGCAAACTCTTGTCCATGAACTGGGAGGCCCAGTGAGGCCTGTCCTCCACTCACCCGCAGCCCAGCTGGTGCCCCTCCCCTGTGCACTGCACCCAGCCTGTCTGCTCTCACATCCCGTCTGCCTCAGGGCCTTGCCCATGGCGTGCGTTCTGTCTGGAGCACCCCTGCCCCCCTTTCACCCTGACCGCTGTGTACTTTGCTGCTGGCACTGGGCCAGGCTGGCCTGGGGGGACGTTCAACCTTCCTTTATTTCTTGTCCAAGCTTAGGACTAGACATAGATGTGTAAGTGGGGTCCACATAAACATACCCTATAAAACCCAATTCAACTAACCCTTACCCAGATCCCAAAAATGCCCCAGACCTCTCTAGTGTCACCTGTTCTGCAGGGACATCAGAGGAAGAGGGAGGGGTGGCCTTAACCGACAACATCTGAAGCCTCTGGCTAGGCTGCATACTGGGCACAGTCTTTTTTTTTTTTTTTTATTAAATCATAGCTGTGCACATCGATATGATCATGGGGCATCATACACTAGTTTCATAAGCTGTTTGACACATTTTCATCACACCGGTATACATAGCCATCCTGGCGTTTTTTTAGTTGTTGTGCCAAGACATTTACATTCTATATTTACTAAGTTTCAGATATATCCTTGCAAGATGCACCACAGGTGTGATCCCACCAATCCCCCTCCCTTTAAAGTCATCTCCCAGACTTCGGTTGAAAACCTACTTAGTGGTAGAAATAAGGTAAATATTTGTCTTTAAAGTGTTACAATAAGTACCCATCTTTCCCCCACAGTTTTGTTTACATTATCAATTTGCATTATCCAGACCTTGGAAGAAAGCCTTTGAGAAGCCAAAGTAAACTTCAGCTTAGATAGGAAATGAAATCAGAACCACATTCAGAAAAATGCCAAGAAGCTCCCAATGCACAATTGCTGACTTGTTCCTTTCTTTTCTGCCCTAAAAGTTTTCCCAAAATCCCTTCTCCAAAATACCTTTCCCTAACACGGGTTTCTCTTGGGAGATAATGGCTCATGTAGGAAAGGACCTCACACACAGGTCAGCACAGTAGCTGACACTCAAACGATAGTTGATTGTGAAATATGAGTATATGATCAGTGTTACTGGAGGATAAGAATAACTTAGCCCACTATTAGACCACGTCATTCCTCAAAGGATGGAGCTTGCTTAATTAATTGATTATCTTTAGCCCACAGAGGTCAGTAACTTCTAGGAGCCAATGCAGGTTTTAAACTCTCATAGACTAAGCAAGATCAAGAGCCAGGAAACCACTTCTGTTTTCTGAGATATGCATATTTTTATGAGTGCACCTGGTTCCATCAATTGCCCAGAAGCACAGAACCAGCAGAAAAATGCTGGTTAGTATTCAAGGAACAGAAGTTTCCGGCGCATTTAAAATAAAGGAGCTGAAATTGTATAATCAGAGAGCATCAGGATTGGAGAATCAGACAGTGGCACAAACTCATTGGGGTGGATGAAAAGCTGCCCCTGTTTCTACAAAGTGCTGCTTAACAGAAGGACTCTTGGGGGGGGAATGGGGGGAAGACAACATTGATTGTCAACCCTGTATAGCTGATGCCAAGCTGACAACTTCACTTGTGTCTTTCAAAGAAAGCTTGATCCCATGTAGAAAAAAGACAGAAAGGAAATGCACCATCAGGATAAAAGTCATTGTGTCTGAATAGTGGGATCATGGGTGATTACATTATGCTTTCCTATCGTTTTAGTATTTTAATCAGATAGGCATTAACTATAAATACATAATTTTTAACTGTCATTTTAAAACATTAAATGTGAATCACAATCATGACCAGATCTAGGTGCAAAAGGAAAAAGCTTCTATGGCAGCAGTCCCCAACCTTTTTGGCACAAGGGACTGGTTTCCTGGAAGACAAATTTCCATGGACATGGGTGGGATGTGGTGTAGACAGAGCTCAGGTGGTGATGATACAGATACAGATGAAGATACAGATGAAGCTGCTTTGCTGTATTGCCCACTGTTCTCCTCCTGCTGTATGGCCTGGTTCCTAAGTTTCACCAAAGACAATTTTTCCATGATGGTGGGAGGAGGTCCAGGTGGCATATGAGGCAAGAGGAAGCTCTGCAGACTGGCTCCTAACAAGTCACAGACCCAGTACTAGTCTGCAGTCCCAGGGGCTGGAGACTGCAGCTTTATCAGACCTATCTCAGTTTGGCAAACTATTTTAGCCCAAGTAACCTATGTGGGTAATGTCCTCATCCTTCCTAATAATTATTATTTTATTGGTGGTGTGATCATAGCTAACAGTTACTGAGCACTTACTTTTTTTTTTATTAAATCATGGCTGTGTACATTAATATGATCATGGGGCACCATACACTTGTTTTATAGACCGTTTTTTTTGTTTGTTTTTTTCTTTTCCAGATTTTTTTATTGTTAAATCATAGCTGTGTACATTAGTGCAATCATCTGTACCCATTCTAAGATGCACCATAGATGTGGCCCCACCCATTACTCTCCTTCCACCAAAACCTCCCCCCTCCCTTCCCCTTCCTTGGCCCTTTCCCCATAGTCTTGTGCTATAGTTGGGTTATAGCCTTCATGTGAAAGCTGTAATTTACCTTCATAGTAGGGCTGAGTACATTGGATACTTTTTCTTCCATTCCTGGGATACTTTGCTAAGGAGAATATATTCCAGCTCCATCCATGTAAACATGAAAGAGGTAAAGTTTCCATCTTTCTTTAAGGCTGCATAGTATTCCATGGTGTACATGTACCAAAATTTGCTAGTCCATTCGTGGGTCGATGGTCACTTGGGCTTCTTCCATGACTTAGCAATTATGAATTAGGCTGCAATAAACATTCTGGTACAGATGTCTTTGTTATATTGTGAATTTTGGTCTTCTGGGTATAAACCTAGTAAAGGAATTATAGGATCAAATGGCAGGTCTATTTTTAGGTCTCTAAGTATTCTCCAAACATCCTTCCAGAAGG
>CAUYPK010025497.1:0-16948 GCA_963574355.1 Loris lydekkerianus | reverse complement strand
CATGTCATCAGTGGCCCCTGTCTCCCTTCTTGTACAATCTAGAGGAATATTTTTATCAACTATTTTGTAAATGCAAGTTTTTTAGTAGCTCTAGAAACATTTTTAAGAAGGAGGGAATCCCACCTCATCCCATTTTTTAAGTGTAAATTGCTTTTTTTTTAAAGAGGTGAAATCATTTGCTGGTTGGTTATTTTTTGGTACAACCAGAAAATAGTGTGGGATGTTGAATTAATGGGAGGCTTTGACTGTCTTGCGTGTGAGCTTAACATTCCATAGATGGGGGTTAGATTTTATATCCTGTAATACAAAGCATACTAATGGCAGTATGAAGTCCCAGTCCTGCATTTGATGTGTGAACATTTTAAATGACTTCTATTCCCATGTTGTTTTGTACTAGAATTGTTTCCTAAAGAAAACCACTCCCGTGATCATGGCTCTACTGTGTACACTCTGTAACATCTTTGGCTGTGGTGCTCCTGTTTTCCTGATAACTTTGTTACTGTGCTTTGAAGGACTGAAAACCTGAGCATGTAGTATAGATAGTAATAAAGTGTGGATTGGTGGGACTTACTTAACAGCGTATCAACATTTAAAGATACTGGTACTTGGTATCCTCTTAAGGAAAATTTGCCTCCAAATTTTAATCTGGAAAGTCACTGAAATAAATGTTTAAAAAAGAATTACAATAAACGGCTTTTTAGATTTTGGGTACATATGTTAAGAATTGTGTATACAAATTGAAATGTCTGTACTGATGCTCAACACAACCAATAAAATCTCAACTACAAAAAAAAAAAGAAGAAGAAGATAAACATTTCCTTAAGCCAAAAGCTAATCCAGAGGAAAGCTCTGACTCTGTTCAATCTACGAAGGTTGATTGATGAGGAAGCTGCAAAGGAAAAGTTGGAAGCTAGAAGAGATTTAAAGAAAGAAGCAATCTTTATAACATAAAAGAGCAAGGTGAAGCAGAAAGTGCTAAGGTAGAAGCTACAGCAAGTTATCCAGAAAATCTAGCTAAGATCATTGATGAAAGTGGTTACACTAAACAACAGTTTTTTGTTTTTTGTTTTTTTGTTTTTTTGTTTTTTGAAACAAGGTCTCACTCTGTTGCCCTGGCATGAGAACAGTGGCATGATCATAGCTCACTGCAGCCTCCAACTCCTGGGCTCAAGCAATCTTCCTACCTCAGCCTCCCAAATAGCTGGTACTACAGGTGTGCACCACCATACCCAGATAATATTCTTATTTTTTGTAAAGACAGGTTCTCGTTCTGTTGCTCAGGTTGGTTTAAAACTCCTGGCCTCAAATGATCCTCCTATCTTAGCTTCTTGAAATATAAGGATTACAAGTATGATCCACATTAAACACAAAAGAAGTCTGTGATAAAAGAAATGAGAAGGGAACCTAGCAAGTGTTGGGGTGCTGCTCCCACCAGTTCCAGGCAAGGGGTATAGCTAAGCCTCCTGGTCTTTGCAAGATACTCCTCAGACTCCAACTAATCCACCTCTCTCCAGGACTAGAGGGTTAGACAAGTCCCAAGTGCCCACTGCTCATAAGGAAAAAGGCATAAACTTGAACTCAGGACTTGGGTCGGCATACATGCATTCAACCACAAGGGTAAATGGTCTCTCAAGGCAGCCATCCTCCTGTTTCCTGGATCCATCCTCCTCTCTCTAGGATGCTGTTTAGCACCATCACCTCCCCCCTGGACTTCAGAATAGCCCCCTCTGTGGCTGCTCAGCTTCTGCCCCTTCCCTCTCTCAACCCAGCAAATTTATGTTTATCCCTCAAGGCCCAGCGGGGGGAACAACTTCAGAATGCCTGTCTGTCTATCACAAGTTGCATTCTGTATCCCATGGCCTTGGGAGCAAGGACTGTCTCCCAAGGACCCTCTTTGTTTTAGGGTCTCAAGACCAGTCTCTAGACTAGTCAGGGCCCAGCACAGGGCAGGTGTCTGTGAACAGCGGTCAAAGGTACAAATCCTTACTTGGGGATTTGCTCTGTGGGTTATTTTAGCTACCAAGGCTGTGTTTTGCCTCCTTTCCTCTATGGTATCAAAAGAGTCTCTGGCTTCTGAGCAGCTGCCCTGTCTTGACTCATCTCCAAGTATACAACAGGTGCTCAGTGAGCATCTCCAGGAGGCAGGAAGGCAGGGGGGCAGAAGCAGCCCTGGCTTTTCTCCAGGCTGGCTGCACAAGGGAGGCAGCACTTCGTCCTTCTGTCTGTAGAATTGGCTGGGTTGCCAAAGCCCTGCCCAGGCCAACAGCCTCTCTGAGGCTTCATCCAAGAAGGAACAGCCCTGGGGAGGCAGAGATGCCAGTTAGAGTCCAGGGGCTGCCGGAAATGGAGAGCAGCAGTTGTCTATTCAGCCAGGTGCTCTGCCTAGGAGCATGGGCTCCTTGCAAGTCCCCAGTTATCACATGGTGCAGAGGACCCAGCACAGAGCTGCCCACCAATCCCCGCCCCTCTCAGGGCTGCAGTTGCCCCACCTGTCAAGTAGTTGCAATCATCCACTTTGGAAACGACTCAGTGAACTCACCATACATCATACGAATGAATGGAGTTGTTATTAGACCCAGGTGCAGGGTCACAGAGAAACTGGGCAAAAAGGTGGAGTAAGTACCTAGGGCTCCTGCCCTGAGTCCTGTGGCGAATGGAGAAGCAGGCTGCAGGCAGCAAGAATAGCACCCACAGGGAGAGGGATGGGCTGGGTTCTGGCTCCACCATGGACCAGTTCACTCTCCGGGCCTTGATTTCCTCACCTGCACAACGGGGCCAGCACAATCCCTGCCTCGCTCCTTCCAAGAGCCTCACTGAGGCTTCAGGGAGAGTGTGGGTGTGGAAGAGCTGGCAGACTTTGAAGTGCTGTACACACAAGCAGGCTAACTGCAGTTCTGGGACCCAGGCCCAGCTGGGTGCCAGGGAGGGGGCCAGTCAGTTCGGCATGAAAACACTGAGGCTCAGAGCCCAGGCCTCTGTGCACACCCACCTCCCACTCTGGCCTGAGGCAGGGGACAAATCCAGCACACCCTTGGGAAGGCCTCCTGGCAGCCTCTGGTGATGACTGACAAATGCTGTCCTAGTGGTGGGGGGCCATGGCCTTGTGCCCCTTGTCCCTGATGATCTTTCAGTGAGGTCTGACGTGAGCCAGCTGCTCCAGGTGAAGGCTAGAGTGACTGGTGGTGAATTTGACCTTGCAGCACCCCAGGTGGTCACCAGCCAGGATGGACAGCAACTGTTGCCTCTCCTGGGACCCCCAGGCCCAGAGGCCCAGCCCAGGAGTGGCCTGTGCCCACTCCTGTTCCCCCTGGGCTGGATCCCAGCTCCAGGAGGAGGTGCCATGGAGGGGGCCGCTTCAGAGCAATGCCTTGAAGAGAAAAGAGAGGGCCGCTCCGCAGGAGAGTCCCAGGGCCAGGAAGAAGGTCATGAGGGCGCCAGCTACCTCCCTCTCATGTTGCAGCACCTGCCTAGAACAGCAGAAATAGGAGCTCTTAAAAGATGATGTGCCCAAACCCAGAACCAGCCCAAGGCCCTCTGCACATCTGGTCTGGGCTTTGACCCAAGCCCTGTGTCACTGTAATCAGGCCCTGCTTTCTGGGCCTTAGCTTCCCCATCTATAAAATGACAAGAGTATCTCTAAGGGTCTAGCATTGTAGGAGTCCAGATTCCACTGCCTTCCCCACTTGTCCTCCCTCACACCCTTACTCTTCTGGGTCCTCAATTCCCTTGCTCCTCAAGGAGACAGCCCCCAAACACTGCTTTTGATTGAAACCTTAGCTCCCCTTCAACTGAGAACTTTGGAGCATGATGGACTCTGAGGGACGACAGGCCAACCCATTTTATAGATGGGGAAGCTGAGGCCCACAGAACGGTCCCAGAACCAGTGCCTGGGCTATTCTACTAGGCGCCCAGTTCTGCTTTTCCCAGTAGTTAGTGTCTGACAGGGGACACCAGTGAGGCCTGAGGACAGCTGAGGGGCTGGCCAGGAGAAGTCCCCTCCCTCCCTGGCAGACCATCCCCCCTCACTGACTTGGGCGCCAGACACATGGTCAGAGACACCAGGTAGCCATTGGAGATGGCAAAAAGCAGCATGAAGGTGATGAAGTAGGCGTCCTGTGGGAAGAGGATGGGCAGACGGGACCTCTGGGGTACGTGGCACAGCATGAAGAGTGGCACGAACAGGAAGCGCAGGCAGACCAGCAGGGGCAGCAGCCGGCTGTCCTCGTCTGGCTGTGGGAGAGGTGGGGTGAGCAGGGTCTCTGGAGCCAGGTCTGCTCCAGCGACACCTCGGGACACCCACACATAGACCGTCAGTCGCTCCCGACCTCTTCTGACCTGCCCTACCCTGTGAGCCCCAGTGCTCTAGAGAACACCCAGTGACCAGGGCCTGGTCTGGGCTGCCTCCGTCTCTCCCAGGCTCAAACATGTTCTCAGGGCAGAACTGGGAGAGGCCTCAGATGGCACCTATGGTTTTCAGACTTGGCTCCTCAGAGCACCCCTCTGAGCAGAAGAACCCTCCGGGGCCAAAGCGGTCAGGTTATGGAGTGGCACTGAGCACCTCCTCTTTGACTTGATGTATTTATTATATTTCCTTGGAAGATTTCATTTAATGAAATAGCCCTGTGGCTAAAAGTATCCCCAAACTAGGAATCTTTTCCAATCTCTCACCAAAGGCAGGAATCTCTGCAGAACATTCAGAATGCTGAGGGCTGGGCGCTGATAGGGACACTGGGATGGACACTGGGGACACAGAGGTTAACTGGACATGGCTTCAGCTTTCAAGGAGCACAGGTGCTGACTGCCACTCGGCCAGCAGACCTGCTGCCAGACCACTTGGCAGACTCTTGGAAAATCACCTCTCTGTGCTCTTTTGCACCCTCTGATCCCAACTGCTTCCTAAAGCATCAGCTCACCCAGGCCCAGTGTGCTTACCCACAAGAAGTAAGAGGTCAGGCTCCGCCCCAGCCAGTCCATAATGTTGAAGAGAAGGAAGCAGCAGACCGGGTTGAAGAACTGGCCTGGGAGAGGGGGTGCTGGCAGCTCAGCCTGGTCCCCAGCTTCCCTCTCCCTCTGCTCATGTGCCCCCGCCCACCCTCTTCTATACCCCAACACTCACTCCACTTCCCAGGACCAGTGGAGCTGGTCACCATGGCTGTGATGGCAGGGAAGACAGACAGGGTGACTGTGAAGACCAACACAAGGCACAGTGCTGTCAGCCAGATCTGGGGGCCAGAGGCAGGGGCATGAGCAGGTGCAGCAGTCCCGGGGCCTGGCCCTCTTGTCCAGAAGCAAGACACTTGGGGCCTGGCCCAGCTGTATCCCTGACTTGCTATGACCCTGTGCCCTTAGGGTAGATACTGTGAGCACTAAGGCCCCCTTCTCTCCCAGGGATGGTGGGGGGATCATAACCCGTATCTGACCTTCTGGAAGACAATGAAGACTGAAGGTTTTTCCAGCACCTGGGGTTCATCTGGCTGTGGCTCTGGCTCTGGCTCTGGCTCCAGCTCCTTCTCAGAGTCAAGATCCAGAGTCAGGGCTACCTTCTGAGGGCTGTGGGGAATCCCATTCTTCTCATCTGGGGCAAGAGGGGAGGGTGAGTGAGATCATGCCTGTGGCCCAGGTTTCTGGGCAGACAGGCACATCAGAAGGAGGTTTTAAGCAGTGAAAACAAGTGTTCCCACTAGCTATGATGGCATATGCCTGTAATCCTAGCACTTTAGGAGGCCGAGACAGGCTGAGACAGATTGCCTGAGCTCAGGAGTTGGAGATGAGCCTGAGAAATAGCAAAACCCTGTCTCTACTCAAAACAGAAAAACTAGCTGGGCATCATGGTGTGGGCCTGTAGTCCCAGCTACTTGGGAGTCTGAGGCAAGAGAATCACTTGCGCCCAAGAGTTTGAGGTTGCTGTGAGCTGTGATGACACTGCGGCACTCTACCAAGAGTGACAGAATGAGACTCTGTCTAAGGCAAAGCAAAACAAAAGAAGTGTCCCTACCCCAGCCTGGTGCGTCAACAGTGAGGGAAGTGCCTTGGATGGATCATGTCACTGCTGCTGCTCTACATGTGAGAAACTGAGGCTCTTAGGGTTTAAGCGATTAAGTGACTTGCCCAGGGCCACACAGCTGGGATGCTGTGAAACCAGATTCAGATTCAGATACCTTTGGATCTGGAGCATGAAGCTCCGCTGCTTCCCCATTTCAGAGAGCAGGACAACTGAGTCTGACATTAATCCTACTGACTTCTCTTCCTGGTCTCCTGCCTCTGCTCACACAAAGCTGCTACGGGTAGGACTCTCATAGGGACAGAGGGCAGTGCTTCCCAGAGGAGGTGACTCCAGCTTCCTATGGGTCTCCCACCTCCCCAGCAGGGTCTGCAGCTTACCAGACTGGAGGAGCTCAGCTTTGGTCTCCAGCTCTTGAGGTTGGGCCTGCAATGGTTTCTTGGCCAGGTAGTAGCGAGCAAACTTCTGCAGAAGCATAGGAAAGTGTCGGCCCAGTCTGGCTTGGCTCAGGTGTCTGACTCACAGCCCTGGCTTAGAGTCTGGGGTCCCCTGGGGGCGGACTCCTTTGGGGATGAGGGCTGAACCTGGGTCTCCTCTGCCTCCCCTGACTTCTTTGAGGGCCCCAGACTCAAAGCTGTATTGAGACACTCTGAGGTGGGCTTGGAGCCCTAGCAGGCTCACCAGGCGGGACAGGCTCAGGTAGCACACAATGGACATGAGGATGCCCATGCAGGGTGTGATGAAGTATCCCAGCGCAGAGGTCTGGGCGTCCATGCCGCCTGTGGCAGAAACTTCAGCTGCAGAGAGGCAGCTAGAGCCACGGCCCCTGACAGGGCCTCCAACTTCTGTCCCACTTATTATTAGTTTTTTTTTTTAAGAAAAAAAAATTATTTTTTGCAGTTTTTGGCCGGGGCTGGGTTTGAACCCACCACCTCTGGCATATGGGGCTGGCGCCCTACTCCTTTGAGCCACAGGCGCCACCCTCTTGTCCCACTTTTTGCTGTGCACCTTCCAGATGCCCTTCCAGCCTCATCCACTCCTCCCTTCACTGACAAACTCCAGGATCTCGTCAGACCAGCCTTTCCCCTATGTGTCACTTTTGCTGACATGTGCCAAGAGCAATCTGAGCAGGGAACAGTAAGAGTCATGCAGGCAGGAAATGGGTCAGCGCTCTCAGCAAATGAGCAGTAAAATGATTCAAACTCAAGTCTGCCTGGATTCCAAACCTATTCCCTCTCCCTCAAACTCAACCTGCTGCCACACACCAGGTGGCCCCAGGAGTCCCACCCCTGGCCTCAGGTTAACCCACTCCTCCCCATTATCACCTCACTGAGGGCCCAGAGCTAGCCCCTACTGCATCACCCCACCCCCACATCTAACTTTCTGCTCCCCCCAAAACTCAGAGGCCATCCTAGCCCTCCAGCCATCCAAGTTCACTCACTGGCCATGGACATGAGCATGGCAAGGGCAGCGAAGATTCCAGCCAGGCCCTGGCCACTGAGGAAGAGCGTGCTGTAGGTAGAGGGCATGGTGCCCAGCTGCCCAAACAGGCTGCCCTGCAGGACTGCACCGAAGGCTGTGAAGGAACAGGGACCGGCTGCTGCCCAGCTAGGCAGGCCTCAGGGGTGCCCTCCTCATGGGAGGGATCAGCAGGGTGGATGGGGCCTCTGCACTAGGTTGGGGGAGGATGGGCTTTTCAAGGGACTCTGGGCATTGTGGAGGGCCTTCCCCCATCCATCCTCTTGTGAGGTGCAGCACTTGGTCTGCAGGACTGCTCTGAGGTTGCTTTCACAAGTGGGGCCTGTGACAAGTGATTTCCTTTCTCTCTGGGCCTCAGTTTCTTTATCAGGGGTATGGGTGATAAAGACACTGCCTCCCTTCTTGACTATGTCAGGCCCTTTCACTTATGAGGAAGAGGCTGGGCTGAAGCCCGTGTGGGCTGTCTGGGGAGGTGGAGAGGGAACAGAGGTGCTCACAGTTGATGAGGCAGACGGAGGCCAGGGTGATGCAGAAAAAGGGCCTGGGGCTCATGTCCACCTTGACCAGGGCAGCCGTCAGGGCAAAGAGCAGCAGGATGGCCAGCAGGCTGCCCAGAATCCGCACCGCCTCAGGGATGCTGCTCGGGAGGGGTGGTGGAGTGGATCAGCTGGGCCTGGGCAGGGCAGGGGAGAAGGGCTGGGAGGAGGTTGGGAGGTTCAGCCCAGGCTTGGCAGGGGGTGGGGGTGGGAGAGGAATGATGGGGGGGTCCTTGGCAGAGGAAGGGACCTCAGACAGGCCTCTCACCACTGGTACAGAAAGGAGTTGAGGAGGGTGAAAAGCAGCAGGGGCAGCTGGGACAGAAGCGTCACCCAGTTGTTGAAGTTGAAGGAGCCCTCAGGATCTGTGTAGTTGGTGTGCAGAGTCCTGGCTGTGCTGTTGAAGGGCCCCGCCAGCCGCCCCTGGAAGTACTGCCAGGCGGGACAAGGAAGGGTCAAGACCCCCAGCCTCCCCCACCTCCCTTCCTATTCCTCCGATGTTTGTTGATGACTTCAGGGACCACATACTTTGTCCTTGCACTGTCTCCTACACCTGGCTTGGAGACACTGAATTGATAGCTGAATGGGACAGAGCCCAACCCCTCAGAGTGCCTCTCCCCCCAGGCCTGGCTCAGCTTTAACAACCCCTCTTCTTGTGTTCTGATCCCCACTCCAGTCTTGCAGCAGCTTCTAGATTCATTCATTCCATGGCTATTTATTGAGCACCTACTGTAAGCCAGGCTCTAGCCCAGGTACCAAGCAACCGTATTCTCTTTGGAACACACATCCTGTCACTCTTCTGCTTAACTGTCTCCCACCCCTGTCTTCCTACTGCCCACAAGGCAAAGTCCTGTTGCAGCAGCATTTGGGGCCCTTTAGAAGAGATCCTGGTCTCCCTTTTTTGCCCCACTTCCCTGCTGACCACTTAGCACCCTGGGCTCTGGGCATTTCTCTGAACTGGGTGGTCCTCTCTGCCTTCCTGCCTGAGCGTGGCTGTCACCTGGTCTGGAATGCCCCCTCCTCCTGACTACTTCCCCCCCACCCTATGCACATGTGCTCCCAACTTAACAAATCTCTTCCATGAAACAGAAGGCATTTTCCCCCTCCCCCGGGCCCCCAAAGTGTCCTGCCCCAGCCTGGGCTGGCACAGGTCATGTTACATTATTAATAGCTCTTTGGCGCTGCTTACTTTCAAAACCAGGGGGTGATTTACCTCTGGGTCCAGCACAGAGCTGGGCACCCAAGAGGCATCTGGAAAGTTCTTGCATTGACTGTGATACCCTGGAACACACTATGTGTGTTGACTATGATACCCTGCTCCCGAAGTGTGAGAGCCTCACATGTCAGCCTCCCTTTTAGAGAAGAAGCACTTCATGCAGACTAAGCCCTCTATTGTGTTTCCTGGTCCACAGTAGGTGCACATTGAAAGTCTGTTGAATGAATGTTTCTAATTCGTGCTATTTCAGAGAGAACTAAAAGCTTTGATAACTCGCTTTTGCAGTGACTGGCTCAGAAATAAGGCAATCAGAGGAGGTGGGTGGCTTCTCCTTTGCTGGCTTCACAGACCCCCTGAGCTGGTGGCCTTCCCCCTCTGTGTCTGGGCATTTCTGAAAGTTTGGCTTTCCTAGCTGGAGAGAAGCATTCTCCTGTCTGAGGCTCCATGCTGCAGCGGACAAACTGGCATTATGAGGAAACACAGGCGGTGTGGCGGGGAAAGCGCAGGGCTAGCCTCGGTCCAAGGCGGCTGCAGGCACGGATGGTGGTCGTGGCCATGGGGCTGTCGCTCCAGCCGCGAGTCTCACCGGGATGGCAGTGATGAAGAAGTTCCAGGGAAGGAGGGTGCCCAGCCCCAGGATAAAGAAGCTGATCCCGACCAGGTGGTAGCTGTAGGGATCAGTCAGAAGGTCACCCCGAGGACGCACCCGTCTCGGCCTGCCCTCGGTCTTCCAGGCCGCCCCTCCGGAGAGCGGACTACAGGCCCCATCACCCCGCTCAGGCAGTCGAGGCAGTCGGCTGATGGGAACTGTAGTTCGACCGGTCTTCTTTGCACCTAGGAACGCCCAAAGGCAGCAGGTCTGCTTTGCTCACGGCCACTCGGGTCCCCACACACACCCCACTCTGTCCCCATCTCACCTGTCCTGCGGGGCGTCTCCTCGCGCCATCGCCGCTGCAATGGGCCGCGCCCGGGTGGGAGAGGGCTGGGGAGGCCGCACCTGCACCTGCGCCCAGGCCCGAGGGCCAGCGAGGTGGGGGGTCAGGTCCAAATCCAGGTGGGGGACGGAGCGCTGCGCGGGGAGCCCGGGAGGATTCCTGCTGACCGCCTGCTCCGCAGGCTCAGACCTCAGCTCCGCCCCCGGGGCGGGGACAGAGGGTCGCACCTCCTTCTCTCCTTCTCACCGCCGCCCGGCGGGAACTCCGGACTCCCGAGCAAGGCTTGGCCCTACCCGAGGGTCTGCAGATCCCTGCAGCACGCGTGCAGTTTGGAGGGGCCTGACCGGGAACGCGTCACCGCTTCTGCCCCTCTCCGCGGGCGTCTTGGGTCTCTGTTGGGCTGGGGAGCAGGGCGGGGGCTGCCCCGGCTTTGCTCTCCCCCCGCGTCGGCGCCTCTGCGGCGCCCCTGGCAGAGGATCTCCTGAGCTCTGCGCCCGCGGTCCTGGGGCTGAGCCGGTTGCGTCCCCAAGGGCTGGAGAAAAATCAGCATTGTTTTCAGCGGCCCCATGCCACACACCTACTTTTTTTTTTTTTTCTGTAAAACACTAAAAAGATCGCAAACCATTGATGTTTGGAGATTCATTTGCTCCAGCTAGCTCTCATCATTGGCGGATGAGCGTGGCTTCTCGGCAGCGCCGCGCGCGACCGGGATTCCGATTCCGAAGTGAAAGGCTGAGCCGCAAGCGCTTCCTAAGCTAGGAAATCTTATAGCCGCTTCCAGGTTGCGGGTGATTTTCCCGCAGCGGACTGTGAGCCCGGGGGGCAAACACCTGAGGCCTGCCCAGCTCCCTGCCTGCGGCCATCCAGCGCCGTTTAGCAATAGACGGACTGCGGGGACATGTGAGCGATTTCAGGGCGAACAGGGACAGTATTAGAAAGTTGCTCTCTCTCCAATTGTCTGTCAAGCCCTGGAGTACATCAAAGGGGAAAGTCTCGATTGCCAATACGTGTCTAACACCTCTGAATGTCCAACTCCCCACTGCCCGCCCCACAAACCTCAGGGCGTCTGCTGACAATTTTACCTAAATAGAAGTTTATTGCTTTCATTTTCCTTATATTTGTTTTTATGCTTATTTTATTTTTGCAGCTACTCATACTGGTTTTCTATGTATGATAGCGACTTTTCTTTGAAAAATCTATTTATGAAGATTTAAATAGATTTAATATAGTTTAAATAAATGGGGCTGCAGGTACTGCACAGCGTGGCGCGCGTTTCCAGAAAAGTGAAGAACGGAGGTTTGGGAAGCGTTGCGCCAGGGCGCTTCCGGGAGAGAACAGCCTGTCCCAAGAACGGCGACAGGACGGTGCTGACACATTCTGGGACATCCAAATAGATGCCTTTGGCTGGCGCAGTGGGAGGACGGGCAGAGCCGCCACCGCAGCCCGGGACAGGCTGAGGGCTGAGTGACAGCTCGGGTTGCGTTTCAGAGGAGAGGCTGGATGAGTCTCTGTCATCCTGATAATAAATATTTTGGTATAATTCTGCAGTGAAATTCATATGTAACAGAACCTACCTATCTAGAAGAAATTCTATTGTCAATATAATATCCTAACGGTACTACAGAGGCGATATAAAGGAAAGTATTAATAGTAATAAAAGAATATGTGTTTGAGGGCGGCCCCTGTGGCTCAAGGAGTAGGGTGTCAGCCCCATATACCAGAGGTGGCGGGTTCAAGCCCGACCCTGGTAAAACTGCAAAAAAAAAAAAACCAAAAAAGAATATGTATTTGAATGTTAACACTCAGGCACATGGAGCTGCCAGGTTTGTGGCCATGGTTTATAAGATCACAGCGAATGCTACACCACAAGCACACACACAGTGCAAGTGTGTGGTGAGACTGCCACTCAGGTGCCATGAGTTTGTGGTGGTGCTGCGATTTTCCTTTCTTTTATTTAAAACTAATTTTTTCGCACTTACTTTTTAAAGAATTTTATTTATCCTAGTGATATGTAAGAGATGCTCATATTTTCAGGGTCCATGTGATAATTTAATACATTCATAGACTGTGTAAAGATTAAATTAGGGTAATTGGGATATCCATTGCCTTAAACATCTGTCTTTTCTTTATGCTAGGATGTGAGTTTCTGAAATGTGACTGAGTCTTGGCAAAGTTCCAAACCAAACAAACAGCAGCTGTCCCTCCTCATTGGAGGGGGATGTGTTACAGAAAAGCGTCCTGTATGTTCAAACCTTGCAAATAAAACCTGTGGTACAGATGTAAAAGGACTAGAGCCTAGGCTCAGGAAATTATCCACTTAGTATTTTAGAAAATAAATAATAGATTGTATTTTTAGTAGAGTTTTAGATTTACAGAACTCTTGACTAAATAGCACAGAATTCCACCTACCACCAAAGCACCACAGTTTCTCCTATTAACATCATGCATTAGTACGCATCTGTTATAATTAATGAACCAATATTAATACATTATCATTAACTACTATAAAGTTCTTAGTCTACATAAGGTTCACTCTTTGTGTTGTATATTCTATGGGTTTTTACAAACTATATATATAGTTTTGTTTTTTGTTTTTTTGAGACAATGTCTCAAAACTGCAGGCTGGAGTGTAGTGGCATGAAGTAGCTCAAATTAACCTTGATCTCCTGAGCTACAGCAATCCTCCCACCTCAGCCTCCCCATGTAGCTGTGACGACAGTTATACACTGACAGCTAATTTTTAAAAAAATTTTAGAGTTGGGACTTCAGTATTTGCTCAGTCTGGTCTCAAGTGATCCATTCACTTGCCCAAGCCTGTCAAAGTGCTAGGATGACAGAGTGAGCCACCATGCCTGGCAATTCTATGGGTTTTGACGAATGCATAATGTCATGTATCTGCCATTACAGTATCATACAGAATAATTTCACCTCCCTGAAAATTCCTTGTGCTTTCCCTAGACATCTTCCCTCCCTTCATCCCCTGAACTCTTGGCAACCACCGATATTTTTACTGTCTCTGTAGGTTTGTCTTGTCACATAGTTGGATCGAACAGAACAGTGTGTAGCCTTTTCCAACTGGAAAACTTTAAATCCATATCTTAGGATATGGATTTAAAGTTCCTCCATGTCTCTTAATGGCCTGATAGCCATTCCTTTTTATTGTTAATGTTCCCTTGCATGAATTAGCAGTTTGTTTCTTCATTTACCTATTTCAGGACATCTTGGGTGCTTGAAGTTTCTGGTGAACACAAAAGATGCTATGTACATTTGTGTGCAGTTTTTTGTGTGGACATAAGTTTTCAACTTATTTGAGCTAATACTTGAGAACAACATTGCTATGTCATATGGTAACACTGTTTAGTAAGAAACTGCCAAACTACCTTCAAAAGTGGCTGTATCATTTTGCATCCCACCAGCAATGAGACAGTTGCTGTACATTCTCTTGAGCATTTGGTGTCACCAGTATTTTAGTCCTTAATAGGTACAAAGTGGTATCTTGCTTGCTTTGGATTTTTGGGATTGCTTTGTTTTGTTTTAAGACAGAGTCTTGCTCTGTTGTCAGGCTAGAGTGCAGTGGTATCATCATAGCTCACAGCAACCTAAAACTCCTGGGCTCAAGTGATCATTTTGACAGCCTCCCATGTAGCTGGGACTAAATGCACACCACCATGCTCACTTTTTTTTTTTTTCTAGTTTTTTTTTTTTTTTTTCTTTGAGGCAGAGTCTCACTACGTTTCCCTCAGTAGAGGGCCACGCCATCACAGCTCACAGCAACCTCTAACACTTGGGCTTAGATTCTCTTGCCTCAGCCTCCCAAGTAGCTTGGACTACAGGCGCCCACCACAATGCCCAGCTATTTTTTTCTAGTTTGAGGTTAGACAGGGTCTCACTCTTTCTCAGGCTGGTCTTGAACTCCTGAGCTCAAGGGATTCTCCAACCTCAGCTTCCCAGGGTGCTAGGATTACAAGCATGAGACAATGTGCCCAGCCTATCTTGTTATTTGAATTTGTAAATTTCTAATGACATATTATGATGAGCATCTTTACATGCTAAATTGTTGTCTGTTTCTTCTTTGGTGTGATGTCTGTTCAGGTTTTTGTCCTTTCTTTCTTTCTTTTTTTTTAGACAAGAGTCTCATTCAGTTGCCCTGGGTAAAGTGCTGTGGCATCACAGCTCACAGCAACCGCAAACTCTTGGGCTTAATCAATCCTCTTCCCTCAGCTTCCCAAGTAACTGGGACTACAGGCACCTGCCACAACAGCTGGCTGATTTTTCTATTTTTAGTGGAGACAGGGTCTTGCTCTTGCTTAGGCTGCTCTCTGAACTCCTGAGCTCAAGCAATCTGCATCCACCCACCTCAGCTTTCCAAAACACTAGTATTACAGGTGTGAGGCACCACACCCAGTTTTTTGGCCTATATTTAATTTGAGTTGTTTGGTTGCATTTTAAGTGTCTTTTATATATTTTGGGCAATAATCTTTCATCAGTTATCTGTTACAAAAATATTTTCTCCCAGTGATTTGCCTCTTCATTCTCTCAACCATGTCTTTTGCAGAAGTTTTTAATTTTAATGAAGTCTCTCTAACCACCTCCTCATGGATTGTGACTTTGGAACTGTGCCTAAAAAGTCAAGGCTTACCCAAGATCATCCAGGTTTTCTCTTTTGTTATTGTCTAGGGATTTTATATAGTTTGCATTTTATGCAATCCATTGTGAATTAATTTTTGTGAAGGATCTAAAGTCTGTGTCTAGATTCATTTTTTTCATGTGAATGTCCAATTGCTCCAGCACCATTTGTTGAAAAGACTGTCTTTGCTGTATTTCCTTTGTCCCTTGTTGCCGGTCATTTTGGTGGCCCATTTCTGGTCTTTCAGTCCTGTTCTATGGATCCACTTGCCTGTTCTTTCACTAATACTGCACTGTTTTGATTATAGTAAGTCTTTAAGTTGGGTTCTCTGACTTTTTCTTCAATATTGTGTTGACTATCCTGGGTCTTCTGCCGTTCCACCTAAACTTTGGAATCAGTTTGTCAATATCCACAAGATAATTACCTGAGATTTTGATTTGAATTGCATGGAATTCATAGATCAAATTGGGAAGAAGTGGCTTATCAAAAATATTGAGTCTTCCTATCTATGAACATGGGATATCTCTCTGTTTATTTAGTTCTTCTTTAATGTATTTCATCGGAGTTTTGTAGTTTTTCTCATATAGCTCTTGTACATATTTTATTAGATTTACTATACCTAAGCATTTCCATTTTTTAAAGGTGCTAATGTAAATTATAATGTGTTTTAAATTTCACATTTTGCTTATTCATTACTATATATAGGAAAGTGATAGGTTTTTGTATATCAACCTTATATCCTCCAGCCTTGCTATAATAGTCAGTTCCAATAGCTTTTTTTACTGATTCCTTTGGGTTTTCTATATATATGATTATGTCATCTGCAAATGAAGACAGTTTTTTTGAGGTTTAAAATTTTTTTTTAATTGTTTCAGGTTAATTGAGGGCACAAAGAATGAGGTTATCACGCTTACATTTGTTAGGTACAGTCTCTCTTAAAATTGTGTCCTGCCCCCAAGAGGTGTGCCATACACCTTAAACACTGCTCATTAAGTGGGAGCAGACCCAACCCCGTCCCTCCTCCCCTCTCACTGCTTCCTCATTTCCCCACCCTCCACCTTGAATTGAGTTTTTCTCTTATGTGGGTGTGAATTAGATCATCTACTAGCTTCATATTAGAATTGAGTACACTGGATGCTTGCTTCTCCATTCTTGTGATACTTTACTAAGAAGAATGTGTTCCAACTCCATCCTGGTTAATACAAAAGATGTAAAGTCTCCATCTTTTTAATGGCTGAATAGTATTCCATGGTACACATATCCATTCCTGGATTGGGGGGAATTGAGGCTGTTTACACATTTTGGCAATTGTAAATAGAGATGCAGAGTTTTTTCTTTATTACTATTTCAGGTTAACGTGAGGGTACAAACAACCAGGTCATAATATTTGAATTTGTTAGGTAGAGTCCCTCTTGTAGTTGTGTTCCACACCCAAAAGGTGAGCCATACACCTCTACATCCTGCCCATTAAGTGGGAGCACCTCAAACCCCCTTTCCCCCTCCCCCAAACTTGAATTGAGATGTTTTCCTCTTATGTTAGCATGAATTAGATCATCTACTAAACAGTTTTATATCTTCTTTCTCAATCTATATGCCTTTTATTTCCTTTTCTTGCCTTGTTGTGTCAGCTAGAACTTCCAGCACAATGTTGAAAAGCCATGGCAAAAGGGGACATCCTTGCCTTCCTCCTTATTTTACTGGGAAAGCTTCAAGTTTGTTGCTGCTAATTATGTTACCTGTCGGTTTTTTGGTAGATGCTCTTTATCAAGTTGAAGAAGTTCTCTTCTGTTCATAGTTTCCATCATGAATGGGCATTTGATTTTGTCAAGTGCTTTTTCTGGACCTATTGTATAATCCATGTGGGTTTTTTTTCAATGTCAACAATATTTATTTACCAAACTCGCTATGCTAAAGGGTAAACTCTTTTTTTTTTTTTTTTTTTTTAGAGGAACAAAACCAGGTTTATTGCTCAGGGTTAAACTAGGAAAGAGACAGGATTGGGGCAATGGGACAGAGGAAGGTGGTAACCATGTTTTTGGTTATCACTAGATTCTTGGAAACCTGGGATTTATTGATCACCTGCTCAGGGGCCAGGCCCCTACAAAGTTCTAGGTATAGCCTAGTGCTGGGGGCAGGGTACTCTTCCCCATGGTA
>CAUYPK010025495.1:0-43867 GCA_963574355.1 Loris lydekkerianus | reverse complement strand
ATTGGATACTTTTTCTTCCATTCCTGAGATACTTTGCTAAGAAGAATATGTTCCAGCTCCATCCATGTAAACATGAAAGAGGTAAAGCCTCCATCTTTCTTTAAGGCTGCATAATATTCCATGGTATACATGTACCACAATTTGCTAGTCCATTTGTGGGTCGATGGGCACTTGGGTTTCGTCCATGACTTAGCAATTATGAATGGGGCTGCAATAAACATTCTGATACAGATGTCTTGGCTATATTGTGATTTTTGGGCCTCTGGGTATAAACCTAATAAAGGAATTACAGGATCTAATGGCAGGTCTATTTTTAGGTCTCTAAGTATTTTCCAAACATCCTTCCAGAAGGAACGTATTAGTGTGCATTCCCACCAGCAGTGTAGAAGTGTGCCCTTTTCTCCACATCCACACCAACATCTCTTGTTTTGGGACTTTGTTATGTGGACTACTCTTATTGGGGTTAGGTGATATCTCAAAGTTGGTTTGATTTGCATTTCTCTGATGATTAAGGATGGTGAGGTTTTTTTCACATGTTTGTAGATCATGCACCTGTCTTCTTTAGAGAAGTTTCTCTTCTTCAAGTCCCTTGCCCACCCTGAAATGGGGTCACGTGTTCTTTTCTTGCTAATAAATTTGAGTTCTCTGTGTATTCTGGTTATTAGACCTTTATTGGAGGTATAACCTGCAAATATTTTTTACCATTCTGAAGGCTGTCTGCTTGCTTTACTTACTATGTTCTTGGCTGTGCAGAAGCTTTTTAGTTTGCTCAGGTCCCAGTAGTGTATTTTGGATACTGCTTCAATTGCCTGGGGAGTCCTCCTCATAAAATATTCACCCAGGCCGATTCTGTCAAGAGTTTTTCCTGCACTTTCTTCAAGTATTTTTATAGTTTAATGTCTTAAGTTAAAATCTTTTATCCCGTGAGACTCTAACTTAGTTAATGGTGAGAGGTGTGGGTCTAGTTTCAATCTTCTACAGGTTGCCAGTCAGTTCACCCAGCACCATTTATTAAATAGGGAATCTTTTCCACACTGAATGTTTTTAATTGGCTTGTCAAAGATCAAATAATGGTAAATAGCTGGATTCATCCCTTGCTTCTCTATTCTATTCCAGACATCTACTTCTCTGGTTTTGTGCCAATACCATGCTGTTTTGATCACTATCGATTTATAGTACAGTCTCAGGTCTGGTAGCATGATTCCTCCTGCTGTGTTTTTATTGCTGAGTAATGTCTTGTCTATTCGAGGTTTTTTCTGATTCCATATAAAATGAAGTATTATTTTTTCAAGATCTTTAAAGTATGACAATGGAGCTTTAATAGGAATTGCATTAAAATTATATATTGCTTTGGGTAGTATAAACGTTTAAACAATGTTGATTCTTCTGAGCTATGAGCATGGTATATTTTTCCATTTGTTAATATCTTCAGCTATTTATTTTCTTAGACTTTCATAGTTCTCTTTATAGAGATCTGTCATGTCCTTGGTTAGGTATACTCCCAAATATTTCATCTTCTTGGGCACTACTGTAAAAGGAATAGAGTCCTAGACTGTTTTTTCAGCTTGGTTATTGTTGGTGTATATAAAGGCTACAGGTTTATGGGTGTTGATTTTGTAGCCTAAGACATTGCTATATTCCTTGATCACTTCAAAAAGTTTTGTAGTAGAGTCCCTAGTGTTTTCCAGATATATGATCATATCATCTGCGAAAAGTGACAGTTTGATCTCTTCTGACCCTATGTGGATACCCTTGATCACCTTTTCTTCCCTAATTGCAATGGCTAAAACTTCCATTACAATGTTAAAGAGCAAAGGAGACAATGGGCAACCTTGCCTGGTTCCTGATCTAAGTAGAAATGATTTTGATTTAACTCCATTCAATACAATATTGGCTGTGGGTTTGCTGTAGATGGCCTCTATTAGTTTAAGAAATGTCCCTTCTATATCAATTTTCTTAAGTGTTCTGATCATGAAGCGATGCTGGATATTATTAAAAGCTTTTTCTGCATTAATTGAAAGAATCATATGGTTCTTATTTTTTAGTTTGTTTATGTGCTGAATTACATTTATAGATTTACGTATATTGAACCAGCCTTGAGACCCTGGGATAAATCCGACTTGGTCATGGTGTATAATTTGTTTGATGTGTTGTTGGATTCTGTTTGTTAGGATCTTATTGAGTATTTTAGCATCCATATTCATTAGTGATATTGGTCTATAATTTTCTTTTCTTGTTGTGTCTTTCCCTGGTTTGGGGATCAAGGTGATGTTTGCTTTGTAGAATGTGTTGGGTAATATTCCTCTGTTGAGTCTTAATTGTGTCCTGGCTGATGTTGACAGAGAGTCCCTGCTGGTGGGCTGGGTGGGAACAGCTGCCATGACTCAGAGGGGCTCAGTGAGAGGGGGAGGGACACAATGTGCTGTAATGCGTTGGCTCCTCACCTGGGCAGCAATGCCAGGTGTTGCCAGACCCCTAAAGGACCACCTGCTCTCTGATCCATGCTGCCACCCACACTGTTCTTATCTGAGGGTAGACATCCTCATCTCTGCTCCTGGTCCATGAGAGAGGGAGAATTTGCAACTATTAGTGAACCTGACCAATTAAGAACTCAACTAATCACACTGTCAGTAGCCCCTGGGGTCTCATCTGTCCATTTGCATCACCTATAGGCTCAGAGCAACATGCAGAACTCTCTCACATACACATTGCTCTCAGGTTTCTGAGTATGGATGCCCATCTGTTTTCCGTCTTGTCCAGAATCCTGCTATTTCTAGCCTATTGAGAGTCTCCCTCCTGCCTTAAAGTGGAACTGTGTATAGTGTTTGTTTGCTTGTTTGTCCTGTTTCCTCACATTTATCGTTTCTGTACACTTGTATGAGGAAAGGAAGAATGTAGTCTGTGTTCAGTCCAGCATCTTGAAACTAGGCCTTTTGTTCATGTTTCCTCTGTGCCCTTTTCCTGGTCTCTTTCTCCCTGCACTACCCTACCCCAACCCCAATATTTGGCCCTGTAACCAGGGGCTCAGGGAGCTGCCAGACTTTCCTCTGAGAAAAAGGAACTCAAAAGCTGCTTGATGTTGACTGAGTTTTGCCCCAGTTGCCCTTCACAAGTGACTTCTGGGTTCCAAAGTCAAGAGCCCCAAGTCCAGCATGACCCACCCCTCCAAGAAGTCCTTTGCCCAAGTAGGAGCCAGCATAGATTTTATGAAAATAGACTTTATTATAATAAAATGTCTTTTTAAACAAACGCCCCCACCATTCCATACCCCTGGAGACCAAGGTGGGGCGGGGGCTCAAACAATCTCCCACCACAGCAGAGGAAACATGCAAAGAGACACTCACCCAGCCAGGGGCCGGGGCATGGGGCGGTTAAGGGAAGGGTGGAGAACCCCACCCACTCTGAACAGGGAATGTATGAAAATAGCTTCATAAATCTGTCCTTTTCCCCGGCCCTGGATTCCGACAGGGGCCAAAGGAAAATGATGCAAAAGAGAGGTTGAATCCAATGAGCAAAATAAGGCAAACCCAACTCCTGCTTTCTGCCCACTGGTCCCCTGGGTCTTTGGGGCAGGGACCAGGCCGGGGCCAGGAGGCCTGGCAGGGAGGGGTGGAGCACGATGGGGCAGGGTGAGGCCTGCTTTGGCACGGCCTTTCTCCTCCCCGGGCCTGTGCGGTGGAAGCGACATGGAGGAAGCTGGGCTGAGGCACTGAGTATGTACATATATACATGGCTCCCGCCTGCCCACTGGGGAGGAGGCTGGAGGAGAATCCAGTGCAAAGGAGGGAAGACGTGATCAGGACAGCCAGAGTATCAGAGGGAACAGGCCCTTTTCCCCCTTCAGGGTCCTCGTCCTGGAAATGGGGAGGGCCAAAGAAGGGTCTAGCAAAGTTTGGTGGGAGCCAGGAGGAGGCAAGGTGGTGGACACGGAGGCAGGAGCCCTGTGTCCAGACCTTAGACAAGTTACTCACTCTCTATAGAGCTCAGTTTCCCCTCCTATGAGAGGAAGGTGCCCATTTAGAGGGTTCATCTAAGGACTCATCCAGCTCTGACCGTCACCAAGTCTCTTTGATTCCCATCCAAGTGCCACAGTGTTAACTCAGAAGAACAGGAATTCAGGGCCCAGACAGAGCCCTCCCTGCTCAGCCAGGACAGCACCCTGAGGGCATCTGTGGGCCTCCCAGCTGCTTCTGACTGCAGGGTGGGCCATGGTTTCACTCCTTCCTAGAGCCCAGTTTCCTGAGGAGCTGCTTCCCCTTGGAAAGGAGGCCCTGCACCTTCTCGCTTGCGCCCTGTGGCTTCCCCAGATCAATCCTGGGGAGGCTGCCAGGGCTGGGGGCACAGGGCCAGCCTGGGTGCACCAGCAGCCTCTGTGTTGTGTTGGCCCAGTCCTGGAATGTGAGAGAGAAGGTACACAATCAGGGCCCAATTCCCTGCCCCACCCCTGACTCCTCTGCAACCTCAGGGGCCTGTGGCCTCACAGATCAAAGGCCTCACAGATCATAGATCCGTGGCTGAACCCCAGAGAGCACAACACTTTACTGGGTGCCAGGCTGACAAGAGCTCAAGAGTTCTCAGAAACCACCCCTCAGGGAGATCAGGACTCTCCCCCAAAGGGCCTCTGAGAGGACTGCACAGAGCCACGTGGGCATGGCTGCGAGACTCACAGCCACACACAGCCCCGGCATCACAAGCTCTGGAGGCCACCCCTCCCCTCCTGTGGCATCTCCCTGGCTAAATCTCCTCCTAGCTCCCTTTGCAACCCTGAGCTACTCCCTCTGCCTTAGGGCCACCTAGGCAGTCCTCCATAGTGGCCTAGGAACAGGGAGTTGGGGCCTTAGGCACCTTGCAGTGACATCCTGTCACTGAAAATAATTACAATGTTATAATACTACAGTCATGTAGTATCATAATACCACTGATGAATCATAAAGTGGATGTCACACGATGTTCCATAAACCGCATGTGTGATAGGATAGGAGGCATCAGCTAATATGGGACATCACATACTAAAATGACATGTAATCCTATGGCAGCTGGCACTGCCCAGGGTAAAGGCAAGAGGAGAGGAAAGAGGAGCAGGGAGGGGGAGAGATGAGCCCATATGCCAGTCTGGCTCATGGCAGGGTCTCCTCTCCCCATTCCCCAGAAGAAGGTGGAAAAGCCAGGTCAGCCTCAGTACTTGAGACAAAAGAGCCTTTCTGACAGGGTCAGGTAGGAGTGGGAAGCACATCGGACAGAGGGGGCCAGTTCCCCCACTTACATGTTGCTCTCTCTACATATATCTATCTCCATCTAGCACTGGACTCTTCTCCTCCTCGTTCTCTGAGAACAGGGAACAAAGAGAGGAGACGGGTTACTGACAGACCCACACACTGTCCACCCCAGGCGGCCCAGGGGCAGGGTGGGCTCCTCTGGGCATAACCTTTGCATTAAGACCTACTGTACACGGAAGCCCAGGGTTTTCTGGCTGGGCCTCCTCACCATCTCCCTGACCTCTGAGGTTGGAGCTTAACTGCCCTCCACACACACCCCCACCACCACCAAGGAGAAGAACCCAGGAAGCCAGGCCTTACTCAACAACCAGTCTCCAAAGGCACCTGGGAGGCTGGAAGACCCAACAGGGCAGAGCACCTGAAGCAGGGGCTATCACTGGCTAGAGGTGTGGAGCAAGAGGCGTCCTTTTCCATAGGGCCCCCTCACCTGCACCAGCCCCAGGGTGTTGGCAGCTGCCCCTGGCTTGGGGGACGGGCTCACAGCTATCACCACTGGGTAGAGAGGGGCACACACTGTGGGGGAGCTGCCTACCCGGGCTCCCCACTGGTGGTAACTCAGCAGCTCTGCCCTAGATATGGTGCTGACCTTTGTCATCTCCCCAGCCACACCCCTCCCACACAAGCCATCCCGGCCCCACCACCAAGGTGGGAGGGTGGAGCCCAGCTGCTGAGCTTGCTCCCCACTGACCTGACTCTCAGCTGGGGGTGTCCTGGGCTCCCTGTCCAGGCCTCCTGCCTCAGGCCCAGGGCCCTCCAGGAAGTTGGATGGAACCAGGCCCCTTTGTCCATTCAATTCCCCCTGGGGAGGAGAGGTTTATGAGGCTGAGACCGGCAAAGAGGCCCCTGGGGAACAGCCTGGGGCCAAAATCACTGTCAAGGGAGGTGACCTGTCCCATTCCTCTAGACTGCCTTCAGGATCTCTCGCCCACCCCCCTGCCCAACTCTGGTGAGCTGGGGTATGCTGCACCCTCCCCCACAATGTCCTCACATAGTAGAAACCATCGTCGTCCATGCCCCCGAACACAGTGATGACGTCCCCAGCCCGGAAGGGCAGCTCTGCCTGTTGAGAGTGAGGAGCAGTGTCAGGCCCTGGGAGGCCCTGCCACTGCCCCCTTCACTGGCTCTGAGGGTCCTCACCTCCACGTCCATGTTGGGGGAGCTCTCCCGGGGGTTGTAGTCAAATGCAGCCACCATGGAGCGGGGAGCTTTTAAGTCAACAGAGGGGATCAGCATGGGGGGGCCTGCAAAGAGGAGGGGGAGAAGAATCAGGACTGTCTCGAGTACCCCCATCCCACACTATCCTTTCTATTGGACCCCTGCTACCTCCTAACACGACCTCCCTGCTAGCTGTAGCCCCTGAGAAGCCAAAGGGGCCGCCCACCCCATCTCCCCTGCCCAGGGCTGGCCCTCACCTGGACAGGGCTGAGCGGGGCCTTCAGACTCAGCTGTGAAAAGAATGTGCCCATGAGCCCATCCCTCCCTCCCCTCTTCACCCCAGCCTGGGGCAGGGAGGGCAGGCAGATGCTCACTCTGATACGAAGGAACACACAACCACCCAGCCCTTCGGTCTGGTAGTGAACTAAGGCCCAGAGAGGGCAAACGGCTGCTCCAGTCTGCACAGAGTCACAGTCAGGTACCGTTGGGAACAGAGGTCTCCACAAACCAACCCCCATCCCGACTGGAACAAAATCCCTCCCAGGGAGAGCGAATGTGGGTGAAGGTCTGCCTTGATCACCCTCCCTGCTTGAAACCCCACAGGTGTACCCCAGAAAGCCAGGCAGCACCTCTCCCACCCACAACAATACTCTCACAGGCACCAGAGGGAGAATAGGGTCTTACCCACCTTTCTTGGAACGACGGGGCTTGGGAGGAGGCCCAGTTATGCGGGCTGTGGAGTACACAAAGGTACCATTCCCTGATCCAGGAAGGCAAGTATATATAAGAGAGAAACTGAGGCAGGGGACGTGATGGGACAGAACAGTGACTCCAGTTTCCTCTCAGGACTGGGCCAGGATTCCTGGGCTTATTTCTGAGGGGCATTCATCTCCCATCCCAGGCAAGAGCCCCATCTGACCTCCACCGCCCCAAATTCCTGACTTGCACCATCATGCTCTCACAGCAGGCCCATCCCCTTAGCAACGGACTCCCCCAGGTGACCGGCCCACAGGTGTGGCTGCAAAGCCCTGGCAGCTCTGCTAGACTCTGGGTAAGTGGAATACCCCAGACACGCCAATCGCTCAGGGTGGGATGGAGTTGGAACTGGGGTAGTAGGAGATGGGGGGGACAGCAGCAGGACATACCCAAGCCCTCAGTGAGAACATCTGGAGACAGATAACCCCTCTGGAGCAGCTGCTGTCTCCCCACAGGACTATCCACAGCCACCTCAGCCACCATATTGCAGGGGATGTAGCCTGTCCGGCCCCCACCTTCACCCCGATAGAAGCCATCAGCATCCTTGTCCCCAAACACCTGGAGGCAAAGACTAGTTGTTGCAGGAAGCCAGTTCAGCTGGCTCCCTGTGCCCACTGGCTCTAAACCCTGGCAATACCCCACATGGAACTGCAGAAGCCTGTTCTCCCTTTTGTAGGCTGTGGAACAGAAAAGGGGGGAAACAGCAAAGAATGGGATCAAAGGGGTAAGAGAAAACAGTCCTTTGTGTATCATCCTCCTCCACTGTCCTAGATTGGAAGGGCCATTCCTTCCAATCTACCCTAGACTGGATCTCCCTAACCTCAGAGCAACAGCAAAAGAGCCTTCAATCAATACTTGTAGGAATAATAAAAATAGTAATGTTAGCAGCAAACAGTTATAATGTGCTGACTGTGTGCCAGGTAGTTCAAGCACTTTATGTACATTGAATCTTTTAATCCACATATACCTCATAAGGTACCCTAATAATATCCCCATTTTACCAGTGAGAGAACTCAGGTCCCATGGGCTCAGGTAGTCTACTCAATATTACACAGCTAGAAGTGGCGGAGTCAGGGTCCAAACCACACCGTCTAGTTCTGTGTTCTCCACCACACCTCCAGTGGAGGAAGAGAAGGAGGAGGGAAGACCTGGCTAGATGATTTGAAGCTCTGGGCCCAGAGAGGCAGTTACCTTTAGGATCTGACCCTCCTGGAAGGGAAGCTCTTCTTCTCCAGCATCAGGGTTGGGTGACATTGACACAGGGTCATAGTCAAACAGTGCCACAAAGACCCTAACAGGTAGGTCCTGGTAAGCCAGCACTTCTGGGGGGCTCCTTGGGAAGGCTGGGCAGACAGGTGGAGAGAGGGCAGTGACTCAGTAGGCTCCTGGCCAAGGGGTCAGGAAAAGTCCCCACAGGCTTAGCCGAGCCCCATTCGGGTGCTCACCTAGCTTGGTGGTGCCTGGCCTGGGGGCTCGGGGCCCTCTCCTCTGGGGGCCCCTCCGCCCAGAGCTGTCCTGCCCTCTGGGCTCTCCAGTCTCTGCTGGCTGCAAAGAGAGGGCAACAGATGGCAGAAGTGACGCCCCATCCCTCTGAGGCCCTTCCACAGAGAGAGGACCCCGCCCGCGCACCCCTGCTCTGGCCCATCAGCATAAGCAGCACAGCAGAGCATGAGCACAGCGTTCCTCTCCTGCAGCCTTGACCTAGCCTGCTGGAGACATCGGAGGGAGGAAGGAAAGAGGAGAGGCCCCAGTCCCCGCCCCCCCAGAAGATGAGTGCGGTATAGGGGACTGGATTTAGCCAAGGAATGTGTGAGAGGAGGGCCTCCTGTCAGCAGCAGGGCTGGGTGACTTGACATGGCATCACAGTCAGTGTCTTAAAGCTGTAATTAGCTATGCAGAGGAAAGGGCAACCCTGCCCCATGGCAGCATCGGTGACTAGTGACAACAGAATAGTGTGCATCCCAGTTCCGATCAGCAGAAGCAGCAAAGCAATGGAATATGGGTGGCAGGAGGCAGGTGAGGGAGCCCAGAGGCCCAGCCCCACCTCTGCTGATGGAGGCGGCAGCGTGGAATGGGAGTGGCTGGTGGGCAGCAAGCAGGGCCACCAGGCGGCAGCAGGCAGGGGGCTGCCCAGGGTGGGGAGCGGGCACGGACCCGGGAGGGTGGCTCCTTGGCTCTGCCCATCGCACTGTGGCCTCTCCGTTCTGGCTCCCCTTTCTCCCCGGCCAGGAGGCAAGGGTAGGGGTTGGGGCCTGAATTGACCTTCACAGGCCCCCTGGACCTTCCTACAGGTGCTGTGCCCCAGGACTCCCCATCTCCAGGGTAGCAGGAGCTGGTGATGCTGACGCCCCCGCTGCCTGCCTCCTGCTCGTCCTCTGAATCGTACTCAATGCTGATTTCCAGGCACTTGGGGGAGAGGCAACTGGCTAGCCCCGACTCCAGGGCCTGGCCACGGGGGCACCTCCGAGAAGAGCCTGGCCGCCCTCTCCCACCAGCCTCTAGTCCACCCTTGGTGCCCTCAACCACAGGGAGGCCGCCCCTCTCCCGAGCAGGGCCTGGTCGTCCGGAAGCCTGGGGCCCGCCATTGCTGAGAAGTCGGCTGCAGTGTTCGCGGGGATCTGGAGGCCGCCTGCGGCTTGGGGGCTTCTCAGGGGAACCCCCTCCTCTCCTCCGGCCACTTCCACCAACTAGCCCAGGTATGTCCTCCAGGTGGTCCCCAGCCCTGGATGGCTCAGGAGACAAGGGACACTGGCCAGGTCCTTGTGGCTGACCACTGTCACAGCCCAGCCCCAGCAACACAGGTTCAGGTGGGCCAGGGTCTCGGGAAGAAGAGCCTGCCCCTGGCTTCTCTTCTTCATCCTCTTCTTCCTCCTCCTCCTCTGGGATGCTAAAAAGCTTCTTTCTGCAGAACTGCTGGAGGGGCAGCTCCAGGATCTGCTCCAAGATCTCCTCGTCGCTGTCAGTCTCACAAAAGGGGTCAGGCTGGGGCTGGGGTGGGAATGGGGAGTAGGGAGCAGCAGGGAAGAGAGGCGTGTGGGGAAGAAGAGAGAGCTGTGACCTTTGCCTCCAAATGAGGACAGGAGTTAGAGGCAACTCACAGCCCTCCATGGCTTCCCCTGAGAGGAAAGAACCAGAGGGACAGAGTTTGGCACAGAGTCACACACGTGCCCAGCAGAGCCGGAGAAAAAATTAGGAACCATACCCAAGGAAAAGGCATCAACCCCTGGGGGACAGGAGCACCAGAGAGCAGGGAAGCCTGTCACAGTGGAGAGGTCTCTCCATTCCCTCCCAGAAGCTCCCAGCACAAAGATCTCAGATGGCACCAGCTTCCCTAGCCAGGGCACTGCTTCTGGCAGGTGGAGGGACAGAAGGCACAGAAAAGAGCTACTCCTCCCCTCCCATCCCAGGAGAACTGCTGCTTAGGACAGGGCCCAGGCCACACACCTAGAATGCTGGTGGCACTCAGTGGTGGCTGGAGCAGCTGCTGACGCATGGGGTCGAGGCCCCTGGAGCCTGAGGTCTGGGGCCCACCAGCCCCTCTCAGTCCCATTACCTTGGCCCCGTTCTCCCTGATGCTGTTGCCAGAAACCTGCTTCGGGAAAAAACAAGTCCTGGAACCCAGCTCCTCTTCCTCCTCTTCTTCCTCCTCCTGGATGTCTGACAGGTCTGAGTTTCGGCCATGGTCCACAAGGGAGTTCAGATGAGCGCTGAGTTCTGCCGCGTCCTCCCTCTACAAGAGGTGAGACAAGATGGGAGAAAGATGAGGACAGTGTGGGGGTGCACGGGGGTCCAGGCAGGTCGGCTCCAGCCACAATAGAAAGGATCTCTTGGCAGGGGAGCAGGAGCCACACCCAGAATGGGGATGTACACAAATGGGAGGGGAAGACAGGGACCAAACTGGGCAGAGAAATCTGGGAAGAAAAATGTACAAAGAAACAGGCCGCACAAAGGGGTCAGTTCTGGACCAGAGCAGTGGACAAGCAAAGAGGACAGCCAGATTTGGGCTGGCCGGGCCAGGAGGCAGGCCCTGATTCTTTGAGGTAATATAGTGGGTCCCCAACCCTACCTCAGCCCTGGGCTTCAGCCCAGACCCTGTGTCTCCTCCTTGGCAAGCCTCAGGGCTTGGTGCCCGCTGGGCTACCACTCCCTCGGTGGAGCAGGGTGCCGGGCGGGCCTCTCCTGAAGTCCATTTGGCCTCCTGCTCAGCCAGTGAGGAAGCTTCAGGGCCAGGGGCCCTCTCTCCCTGGGCTGGCTCAAGACCTCTCCTCTCCTCCAAGGCACCCAGCACAGCTGCCCCCGTTGCCTCCTGGAATGGCAGGTACTGAGGAAGGGCCCAGCCACAGGCCTTCTCCAAACCTGCTCCTGCTTCCTCTCCCCCCAGAGAAAGGTACCTGGGCACAAGGTGCTGGCGTTTCCTCTTGGGACCCTTTCAGTCTCTCTCTGGGAGGGCTTGCTTGGGGATCTTGAGTTTCACGGGGGACAGAGAGCTGGGGAGGAGGGCTGGGGTTTTCAGGCCCTGGGGAGGCTGCAGCAAGGGGTGGTCTGGCCTCTGGGCTTGGTCGTGGCGAGGGGCAGGAGATCTGGGCTGGCAGGCAAGCCAGAGCCAGGGCTGGCGCAACAGGAGCTGGGATGGAGTCGGCTGACTCGCCATGGGGTGACATGGTGCGCACGGACACCTCGTGACACACATGCAGCAGTTGCAGCTGGGACAGTTCTACCAGCACGCTGCCCGCTGTGGGGGAGGCCACCTCCATGATCTGCAGGATGGAGGGAACACAGGAAGGGAAGGGGAGGCTGAGATAGCCAAGTATGAGGACACAAAAGCAGTGGTGGCTGCCATTATGCCAGGCCTTGTGCTAAGCCCTTTGCCCGCCCATCTCATTTAATTTTCCTGGGCTTTGGCTTCAAGTGGTGGCACAGTTTTCAAATCAGTCATGTGCTGCAAAAGCCCATGCTCTTTACAAATCTGCCACATAGTGCCCAAGCACCAGGGCTGGGCTTCTCTGTGCCAGGCCAGGAAGCATAGGCCTCTGAGCAAGGAGGGGCCCACACTAATCCTGGGGTACAGATGGGTGGAGTGGCTAGGCCATACCTTTTGCCCATCAGCATAGATGGCGTAGCCTGTGACACGGACTCCATTCGAAGTACCAGCAGCATCGATGGTGACTGGAAGCCAACTGATGATCAAGATTCCAGGGGAGGGCCCTGGCTCAATCTGCACATCCAAGGGGGCATCTGGTGGCCCTGGGGGTAGGGAGGCACAGGACCCAGCAATGCAGGACACTTCCTGCCAGAGATACCAGCCTGATTTGCATTCTCCCTTCTCTGTGTCACCCATGGCCTGGCCTCCTGGGTGTTAAGGACATCAGAGCCCAAGCCTGCATACCTGCTGGGAGTGTGGTGAACTGCAGGGTGGCAGCCCGCTGCTCTGGTCGCTCCCAGCCTGGTTCCCAGGGCCCTCGGGGTGGGAGCTGAGCCTCTACTCGGGCCTGATAGGGTGTGCCAGGCCGAAGGTGGCAGAAGGTGGCCCAGTAGGTATTGGGGCGGGCAGGTGGGCATTCTTCCCCATTGAGGTAGATGGCATGGGCCAAGTTGCTATTGCTGGGCACCCAGGTGATCTCTGCAGATGTGGCTGTCAACCGATGGACTCGCAGCTGGCTGGGTACCAGTCTGGCCCGAGCACCCACCGCCAAGCAACAGCGCAGAGGGTCAGAGCAGCCCCGGCTGGTCAGGGCCTGGACAGAAACACGGAGGGGTCCGGCCTGCAGGTCCATGTTCTCAAGCACAGCCTTGGGGGGCGCCCCAGGCCCCAGGGCCTGACGTAGTTCCCCATTCACGCAGATATGGAAGCCATGTAGTTCCACCCGCTCAGGAGGCAGCTCCCAGGCCAGCACCAGACTGTGGGCCAGCTGTTTGAGAACCACCAGGCGGCGGGGGTAAGGCACAGCAGGAGGCTCGCCCAGGCCCTCTGGTGGGGGGCTCAGACTGAGTTCGTCTCCTGCATCCTCCTCCTCCAGTCTGGGCTGGCTGTGTCCCCCGCTGCTCTGGCCCCCACTGCTGCTGCCACCCCCACCACCACTCAGGAAACTGAGCTCAGGGCCTGAGCTGTGGGACAAATCGGCCAACTCCGGAGGGAGGGAGGTCAAGAGGTCGTCATCGGACACACGCTCTACGAAATTGGAAGGGACCAGGCCCCTTCGGCCATCCATGAGCTCCCCTGGCACAGGAAGGACAAGAAAGGGCAGGGAAGGGTGAGATAGAGAGGAGGGAAAAGAAAAACCAGCGGAATAAAGGCATTTTAGCTAGTGAGTAATCTCAGGCTTTTGATTCAAATCAACATTTAACTGTCACTGCATTTAAAAGACACGAACAGTAATGGTGTGGATTCGAGAATTATCTTGAGTTTTCACAGGTGTGATAATAGTATATTGTATCCGTAGAATAGTGCTTCTTAAATTTTAATGTGGAATATGAATCACCTGGAGATGTATTAAAATGCAGAATTCTAACTCAGGCCTAGATGGGGCTGAGATTCTGCGTTTCTAACAAGCTCCCTGGTGATACAAGGATATAGGAGAATGCCCACGTATGTTGAAGTATTTTGAGGTAAAATGTCATGATATCTACAATTTGTTTTAAAATCATTTTAAAATTTACATATGGACAAAGCAAATATGGCAAAATATTAATTGTAGAATCTACATGGTGGGTATACAGATGTCCATTGTAATATTCTGTACGTTTGAAAACTTCCCATATTAGGCTCAGTGCCTGCAGCTCGGCGGCTAGGGTGCCAGTCACATATAATGGGGCTGGTGAGTTCAAACCCAGTCGGGGCCTGCTAAACAACAACAACTACAAAAAAAAAAACAAAAAAACAAACAGCTGAGCATTGTGGTGGGTACCTGTAGTCCCAGCTACTTGGGAGACTAAGGAAAGAGAATCGCTTAAACCCAAGAGTTTGAAGTTGCTGTGAGCTGTGACTCCAGAGCACTCTACCCAGGGTGACATAGTGAGACTCTGTCTCAAAAAAAGAAAATTAAATAATAATTTTGTATTAAAATTGAAAAAAATTAATAGGTCAAGATGAGGAAACAGATTCCACTGATGGAAAGCTTCAGTAGTGGGATTTTTGCAGGCCTGAGGAGTGAGGGCTGGGATACCCCTCAACTTCCCTTTGTGTGAAAAACACATCCCCAGAGAGAGAGGGAAACAACCATCACATCAGGGTAAGGGAAGGAGCCTTTAGAGACAAAGAGAAACGAGTCACTTATGGGTTCTAGAAGGATTAAGGTCCCCCCAGCAGGCCTATGTCTAGGAGCATGACTGACAGCTGTCAATCCAGGACCAGTGACCCATAGTAAATTCCATCACCTGTGTCAATTCTCCCAAAGACAACGGAGTATTACAAAACATTTGCTGTTGTTTGTTTGAGGGATGTCTGGAAGCTGGGCACCCTGACATGTTACAGTTAATTTAAAAAAAGAAAAAAATTCTCAGAGGACAGCTGGTGGCTGCCATGCCTTTTTGGGAAGAAAGGGGTACAGGGCAGAGGGTGAGCGTAGGCAGGTGTGAGCTTTAGGAGGGCCTGCAGTTTCCCCAGCCGTAATTAGTGATTCCCACCCCAACTCTGTGATGCTAGAAGGGGAAAAAGTAAGGAAACTTGAAGAAACAATAGGGACTTGATAAATTAGATATAAAGAGCACTCTAAGCAGGTGAATGGTGGCCGCCCAAAAGTATGTCCATGTTCTAATCCCTAGAACCTGTGAATGCGACCTTATTTGGAAAAAGCATCTCTGCAGATGTAATTAAGTTAAGGATCTTGAGATGAGATCATCCAAGATTATCTGGGTGGGTCCTAAAACTAATGATGAGTGTCCCTATAAAGAGACACACCAAGGAGAGACAGGTAAGAAGAGGCAATGTGACCACAGACACAGAGATTGGAGTGACGTGGCTGCAAGCCCAGGAACACCTGGAGCTCCCAGAAGCTGAAAGAGACAAGGGAGGGAATCTTGCAGCCCCGCCAACATCTTGACTTTAGAGTTTGGGCCTCAAAACAGGCCAGTGAGAGAATAAATGTCTGTTGTTTTAAGCAGCCCAGTTGGCAGTAACTTGTTACGGACACCCTAGGAAATTAATACAAGCACCAGCTCTAAGTAGCAGGAGGCAAAGGTAGAAGCCTTCACATCAAACAAATCGATAGCTTGCAAGGCTGAAGCTGGAGCCTGGGCCAGAGTGAGGCAGCGCGGGACCAGATGTGATATAGACAAAGCAGTCCCTTAGCTGGAGTTCGACAGGAACACAGCATCCTACACCCAGTTGTCAACATGACTTTAAATCTATCCCCATCTACCCAAAATGGTAGGGTTCAAATTCTAGTAATTTGTGGTTAGTTAATATTTATGTTTTTGCTGCCCCACTCTAAAAAAAGATGTTTGGGTTTTTTGTTGTTCTGATTTTTTTTTTTTTTCACAATAAATTATCCTGCTCCTGGAAGCTATTTAATCATCCTCTTCATAATCTACCCCTCTGGGGAGATTAGCTGTCTAGGCCACAAAGCCAGGTACTGTCATTCCCAGGCAGAGGGCCCAGAGAAATGGGCCTGAGCAGGCTCCCAAGCTTTCAGGGCTATAGACACAGATCTAACTCCTCTCCTAAATCTCCACACACAGTTGTGGCCCTTGCCCTGCCCTGTCCATGCCTCTCCCCAGTCTCTACTCAGAGCCATCTTCCCTGCTGCTGACAGATATGGCCTGGTGCCCAGACCAGGGCCATCCTAGGGGAGTATCCCAAGGCCATTTCTTTCACAGGTCCTATCCTGTTGTTCAGACTCAATGAGGCATTGGTTGCCTGGTGAGCCCTCTGGCTCCCCACTAGACCTGGAGAACTGCCCTGAAGCTCACGCCCTGCCTGGGCCCTGACAACTGCTTACCATCCACTAACACCTTCTTCTGGGATCTGGGCCTTGTCTCCTCCTCTCTACACCTGATTGAAGTCTAGCATCAAATCTATGCTACAGGCCTGACCTCAAGTGTCATGTTAAACACAGCCATGTTCTGTCTGCCAGCCCAAACATAAATCTAGCCAAAATTCCCAGTGACAGTCTGCCCATCATCTGCACTCTGGGATGCCCTGTGCTGTCCTGACTGATGCCAGACCACCATCTTTTTCATTCCCCACTTCCTCCAGGTCTCTTACTGCCTTTTAGCTGAGTCTTAAAAAGTATGGTGGGCTGAGCATGCTTAAGGGTAGGGGAAGGGACAGAATGACCCCCACTACCTTCCTACCTTCAAAAAAGCCATCCTCGTCCATGTTGCCATAGACATAGATGTACTCGCCAGCTGTCAGTGGAAGCTCTGCCTCTGGGTTCTCATTGGGGCCCTCGAAGGGGTTGTAGCTGTTGAGGGGATTACAGAGGAGAAGGAAGACAGTGACCTACGTTGCACCTGCATGTCCCGTCTTCTCTCCCACACTGCACTAAGCCTCTATAGACACTCGGGTTGTCCACCTTTAGCAAAACACAGCATTCACTACACACCCCCCTTGGCCCAAAGAGGTTATGAGAATATGTCCAACTGGGCACCCTGCGCTACCCACACCACCTTCAGAGCTCTCTGTCTTTACCTAGCCCCCTCCTCCCATACACCTTGGGGGCAGGGAGCCCACCTATAGCGTGCTAGGAAGACCTGGATCCTGGATCCTCCCCGGCTGCCCTCTGGTGCTGCTGGAAGCAGGGAGACACTGTCTGCCTCCAGTTCCTCCACCTCGCTAGCCGTGTCCACCTGGGGATAGACAGAAAAGGCTGGCTCCTCTTCAGGGCCCAGGGCCAAAGGCCAAGCCAGCAGGCTGACCCAGAAGACCTCTTTGAGAAGGGAAAGTGAGCACATACATGCCAGACAAGGCTAGGGCAATGAGCCCTCCCCTCACCCCCCATGCTGTCTAAATCAGCACTTGAGCCACAGGTCCTAGGCAGAGGAAGTGGGAATACCCTGACCCCTACTGCACCAGCCAAGAAATAAGGCTACCTCCCCCATCTGAGAGGGGTCAGGCCTCACTGGTGTAGGGAGTGAGTGTCCATGGCAGTTAAGGTAAAAACAGCAAAGCACCTGAACTGTAAAGAGCTGGGAGCAAGGAGGCAGGAGTTGGAGAAGTCCCTGCCTCTAGCCCAGTGTCGGTGCTTTTGCTGGTCAGCAGTGGAACTCAGAACTTCCTGTCCACTGGTCCATGGCTTGGGGGTGTCCCATTCCCTGACCGTGGTCCAGATTGCAAGGGCAGCTAGGGAAGCAGGCTGTCTTCTCTGCCAAAGCCTGGGAGAATGGGCCCCACTGCACCCAAAGCCAGCACCACCATCCTATCCCACAAGGGGCAGCAAAGGTGGGGGCCAGGTCATGCCACTGTCTGAACCCTTGGACTGCAGAGCTGCTCCTGACCTGCCCCCACCACTTACTGGTTTTTGTGGGTAGAAAGAGGGATGAGGCAATCAGAAGAGCTATGAGTGATGCCCAAGGACTCAGTAATAATAAGAGCTGCAAATGTTAACTGCCCACTATGTGCCCCCACTGAAACAGGCACTTGCCTCATATTTTTTCATCTAAACTTCACAACCGTAGAAAGTGGGTTTTATTAGCTTCAGTATTTGGAGAAGAAAACCAAACACCACAAAGGGTCACTGACATGCCTAATACAAAGCTGGGATTTGAATCCCGGAACCTATGCTCTTTCTCATCTGCTTCCACTACAGATGTGCTTATGAACAGTCTCATTATGTGAAACCTGGCGCCAAAGTGTCTCCTCCTTCCAGCCCAGGACTCTGGGGCCTCCCTGGGCCCCTGGGGGATGGGGATGGGTAGCCTCCAAGTGGGGCTTGCCTGTGGGCCCTGGAGACAGGGACAGGCTACTCCTGAGCTCCCCACCCGCAGAAGGAATCCACAGGCCTTCTTCGTCCCACCTTGAGACTAGTGACCACCCAAATCCTAGGGACCACTGAAGAGGTCAGGGCCACCTCCCCACCTCCCTAAGCCAAAGCCAGAACCCCAGGCCTCTCTCCAGCACTGACCTCAGGTGTGGGGCATGACTTGGGACTGTTGTGGATGGACTCGGAGCGTGAGGAGTTGGAGAGAGACTCTGTCTTCTTAGTTGTCCTTCGAGGGGCTCCAGTAAGGGTGGCAGGGGCAGGCTCAGAGGACTTTGGGGTGCAGCGCCCTGGGGAGCCCGGCAGGAGGTCAAGGTCTAAAGAAAAGATTGCACATGGGCTTGGGGCCTGTGGCCTGAAGAGGGACCAGAAAGATAGGGTGGAGCTTCTTGGATACGGTGTCAGGCCCTCCATAGCTGACTTTCCTTATAAGAAGGGAACATTTGGGGGGAACTTACAGGTGATTTGCATATATTATTCCACGTGATCCTCAGAGCAGCTTGATGAGATGCATTTAATAATTCCTGTTTTATAGCTTAGGAAACTGCAGCCCAAAGAGATTGAGCAGCATGCCCCAAATCTCAGATGGTTAACAGAGCTCCAGATCTGACTGCCCTCAGCCCTGACTGCACAAAGTTCATACTGCTTCACAAGCCCCATATTTCTGACCCAGAGGTCTTATTGGAGGGCAAAAAGCAATGGTCTGAGATGCCTGGGCCAGACTCCAGAACAGTCCCTTTCCTGAGCTTTGTTTTACCCCATCAGAGCCTGTTCTAGCCAGGCGCAGCTCTAAGCTGCTGTGTGACTTAGGATGAGTTATTGGCCCTCCCTGACCCTGAACTCCTTGCTCTATACAAAAGCCTCAGGCCTAGGGATTCCAGGCCTTGTTGTCACTGAGGTCCACCTTACCTTTGGGGCCGGACCCCCGGCAGAGCTGGGGAGTGGAGCAGCAACAGTGGGGTGGTGGGTGGTCCCCAAGGGACCCACAGTCCAGGGCAGAGGTGAGCAGATCCAAGGGGCCAGGGTGTAGGCGGAAGGCCTGGAGCTCCCGTGCCAGAAGACCGAAGCGCTCAGTTTGGCTGCGGCACTGCTCCTCAAGCTCTCGAACCCGGGCCTGGGCCAAGACCCACCATGAGCCACCAGGACGAGCAAAGCTGCCCAGTGTCAGCCCGTACTGCCTCCATGCAGCCCCACACTGGCTGCGGATCACATCCATCCAGCTCTAGCCTCATAGGAGCAAAGGGTGAAGTTCTGGGCTGTGTTCTGAGACATCTTCTCCCCGGCCCTCTCCAGAGCAAAGACGGCCTGCTGCACACTCACCAGCCTTCGGACACCAGGCAGTGCATCTCTGCTACTAACCGCTTTCTAGAGATCCTTCCCACCCCATCACCTCTGGAGTTTTCTCAGCTCCATCACTTATCACTCTGTCACAGTCAGCAGTCCAAACCCCTGCCCTCAGAGAGGTGGGCAAGAGATTCCACAGGGGAGCTAGGGACATCTTCATGATGGGAATGGGCTAATTCTCAAAAATTTTTCTCCAAGATCAGGAGAGTTTCAATATCAGGGGCCCTCCCCTGACCAAAGTCACAAGGTACATAAGTTAGACTAGAGATGAACTTCCTTATGGTGGCTAGAGAGGAAAGGCCCCATGGCTGCTAGGCACGGCAGCAGGCCTGGGGTAAAGGGACAACCCACAGGTCCTGTAGGAACCCTAGTCTATCTGCAAATTCTCAGGTGTGCTTCCAGTGACATCCCTGCTCCAATTCCATTGGACATGACAGTTGGGACTGCCTGGGCCTGAAGAGAATGTAGCTCAGCCAGCCCAGAGTCGGGGGAAGGGAAGCTGTGGGGGAGGAGGGAATGAAGTTGTACCTGCATGGAATCCAAGGTAGACTGTGACAGGAAAGGAAAGCACAGGGCAGAGGTTAGAACCCTTAGCCCTCTAGGTCACTAACACCCCAGGGGAAGGGTCTAGTGGACACCATCCAGTCAGCTCTCCAGTCAGCTCACCTAAACGGAGGGATATTTCAGGGGGAAGGCAGACTTTGGGTGTGGGTAGCAATGAGAGACTGATGCCACCAGGCTCAGGAGCCCCTATCCAGCTGTGTTGAGCCTGAGAAATAGGCCAATGGTGGAGGGGACTCCCCCAGGCCCCGGAGCATTTAAGGGCCACCCCCTCCCCCACCCCGCAATCTCCTCTGCCACACACAGTCCATTCTAGCTCTTTCTGAAGTTCCCTTGCATTCCTCCCAAGGTGAAGGAGCTGGGGGCCACCTTCCAGGACCCTACCTCCAGCAGCTGCACGGCCCCTTCATGTTCCCTCCTGGCTTCCGCCTGGGCCTACAGGGGGTAGGAGGTAGAATGCTGGAGGGCAGGGCTGAGGCATGTAGAGCAGAGGTAGGAGTGAGGCAGGATGGGCAAGAAGGGCTAAGGCAGAGGAGTGAGAAGAAAGAAAAGGCCAGGGAGCAAAGGAAATGGGGATAGGGAAGAGGGAGGCTGCAGGCTTCTCCCTCCCCAACTCCCACCCTCAGACCAGAAGGCAAAGAGGTCCAGGAGCAAGCCCACTGACATTTTCTCTCTTTCTGGACTCTCACCCCTTCTGGCTTCCCTCCTACCTCTCTGGGTGCTCCTTCTGCTCTTTTGTCTGGGGGGGGGGGCCCTTTTGAAGGTTAGGGTACCCCTAGACACAGTGCTGGGCCCAGTTTATATTCTCAACTTTCTCCTGAGGGTCCATTTAGTCCCACAGCTAAATACACTGATGGCTCCTACTATCTTTAAGACCAACTTTCCCATAACTCCAGACTTACATATCCAACTGCATGTATCCAACTGTCTGTGGACATCTCTTCTTGAATATCTGACATACAACCCAGACCTGGCCAAACCAGAGTTCAGAACTGGGGCTGCCAGCCTCTCAAATCCTCATTCACCTCCTGGGGTATGAAAAGGCCTACGCCCTACCAGAGTTTATACAGCAAAGGGGTGACAGAGAAGAGATTCAACTGGAATCCCACAATAAGCCTTGTCAATTTTTTTTTTTTTTTTTTTTTTTTTTGAGGCAGGCTCTCACTGTCACTCCAACTAGAGTGCAGTGCCATCATCATAGCTAACTTCAACCTCCAACTCCTGGGCCTAGGCAATCCTCCTGCCTCAGCCTCCCAAGTAGCTGAGCTGAGGCTACAGGCACTTGCTACCACATCTGATTAATTTTTCTATATGTATAATATATTTTCTGAGACAGAGTCTTACTCCATCATCTTGAGTAGAGTGCCATGGCATCATCATAGCTCACAGTAACCTCCAACTCTTGGGTTCAAGCGATCCTCCTGCCTCAGCTTCCTGAGTAGCTGGGACTACAAGCACCCGCCACTATACATGGCTAGTTTTTCTACTTTTAGTAGAGATGGGGTCTCATTCTTGCTCAGTCTGGTCTTGAACTCCTGAGCTCAAGTGATCCATCCTCACACTTCAGCCTCCCTTCCAACAGATTGGAAATATGTTTTAGAGAACGAATTGACAAGGAGTCAAAGGCCAGAGCCCCCTACTCCATTTCTATAGAAAATTTAAGATATAGGAGCCTCAGTGCTAGGATTACAGATGTGAGCCCCCACACCCAGCCTATTTTCTACTTTTTTGTGTGTGTGGGGTCTCGATCTTGCTCAGGCTGGTCTTGCATTCCTACTTGACCTCAAAAGATCCTCCCTAAATACTAGGATTATAGACATGAGCCACCTCACCTGGCCAATTATTGTCAATTCACTCTCCAAAACATTTCCAATCTGTCCACTTGTCTCCATTGCCGCTGCCTACATCTAAGTCTGGACAGCCACCATCTCCTTTTTGGGCCACAGCCTACTTCCCTGCTCCATGCCTACTCCCACAGTTCACCCTCCACAATGCCACCCTGGGACTTTATAAAATCAAAAATCAGATTATATTACTCCCCTGATTAGGACTTCTCAACAGCTCCTACCCACTCGAAGAGCAAAATACTCAAACTTTTTCCCTGGCCTTTAAGGCTAGACAGGATCTGACTCTTGAATTCTCCTGCTACTTTGCCCATTCTTTACTGTATTCTAGCCACACAGGTCTCAGATCACCACTGCCCCCAGCTCTTCCCTGCCACAGCATATCTCCTACTTGGCAAGTTCAATTGTCACCTCCTCAGGGATGTCTTCCTGATGACCACTAACGTGGTGCCTCACCCCTCCCAGTCACTCTTGCCACCTCACCCTGTTCATCTCTCATCACCAGTATCTGACATCATCTTGTTCATGGATTTGCTTATTTGCTGATGGGCCAGGGAGCTGTATTCACTACCGTCTCCCAAATGCCTAGCACAGTGCCAGGCACACAGAGAATGCTTATATGATGAGCAAATGGTGAAGCTGGGGTCCTGCAGCCTTCCCCACTCCTGCCCCACCTGCTGTAGCCTCTGGACTTCTTCCTGCTTCTCCTGTAGGCTAAGCCGAGCCTGCTCATGTTCCACCTCTAGCTGTTGCCGCCGCTGGGCCACCTCCCGCATGTGCTGAAACACAAGACTCAGGGTTAAGGCCAGAGTCCCCTACTCCATTTCTATAGAACATTTAAGATAAAGGAGCCTCAGATGCCATCTGCTGCAGATTCCCTCTGGTAAAAAGGAAACTAAAACTGGAGAAGGCACAGAACTGGCAGCACCAGGACTGGACCTCAGAACCCAGTGCCATACACACAGAGCAGATTCTACTATCCCAGTTTTTCCCTGTGACGGAGCCCTCTACCCTCCCTCTCCTACATTGTCCCCCTCACCTTCAGCACCTGCTCCAGGCTCTCCAGCTTGCTCTGCAGGCCCTGGCTCTTGCGAAGGGCTGAGTCCCTCTCCTGTGTCACTCCCAGGAGCTGGCCCCTCAGCTCCACATTCTCCCACTCCACCTAGTGAAGGGACAATGGCAGGGAGCTGCGTATGTGACACTTGTCCCACCATCTCCCTTGTCAGGGGGAATAATACCCTTCATACTCTACCCGAACTGAGGGGTGATGCAGGAGAAAGCCCCTTGCCAAGGACCAGGGTCCTAGTGGTAGCACGGGCCTCTACAGCACCTGAGCAGAGCTGGTACCTGCTCCTTCTCCGTGGCTCTCCCACTGAGCCGAGAGTTCTCCTCCACCAGGCGGGCATTCTCATTCTGGGCTTCTCTCAGCTGCAGCTCCTGAGGGGGCAGAGGAGCTCTGGGGATGGGGCCCAGCACCCAGATTCCTCCTCTGTCCACACAAAGAACCCTGCCCTCCTCCCAGGCAAGGCCGTCCTCCCCTGCTTGAAATCTAGATCAGTCAGGAGGGATGAAAACAAAGCTAAGAGGGAGCCCACCACCTGGCTGGCCTGGGGGAAGAGAGCTGGCCTGCCCATAAGAGCTCACCAGCTCCTCACATCGCCTCTGCTTTTTCCGGGCTTCATGCTCCAGGCTCTCGCATTTCTTCCGCTTCTTGCTGAGCTCTGATTCCTGTGGGGTCAGGATCAAGGGCTTCTCATGTGGGAAAGCAGATCTGTCCCCAGCAGGTCACCTCCAGCCCTTGAACTAGGACTTACCAGCTGCTGCACCCTCTGTTGTTTCTCTGGCTCCCCTAGGACCACGGGTGGGTTGTCCACATACTCCTGGGGTGTGGCCTGGAAATGCCCAGAGGCAGGGGGCTGGCAAGTGAGAACAGGGCCTCCTGGGAAGCCAGCCCCCAGCCCAGCCTGCCCAGGGAAGTTTCCCACCCCATCACACAGTCAGCAATGAGACCTCTGCCCAGGAAAAGGGGGGATGGGTACCGTCTGCCCACCCCCCTCACATCATTTCCAGCTTATGTACAGAGATCCTGGGTCCCTTGTGTGCCCTAGGAGATGGGTCCTTTATCCAGGGCAGAGCGTTCCCTTTTTAGCTTCCAGCAGGAGCCGTGCTCTGCACTCAATAGCTGTCCTGGGTGTCCTTCAGTGACTGGTAGAGAATTAGGAGGTTGCTTGGGGCCCCAGGGATGTGGTGTTCCCAGAGCTAAAGGTTCTAAATCATCCAGACTGGGCTTGGCCAGACCTTCCTCTTGCCTTCCCTTGAGCCCACCCTATGCACCTCCCATTTGTCCCTGCAAACTTTGGAGGAGTATAGGTTTTGATGGGAGGTACATCTCCCTTCCTGGGCCAGCCTGAGAGGTGAAATGAGAGCAAGAGGCGGCCCCCGGCCTGGAAGGCCTGGGTCACTATCCTGTCCCGCCTCCCATCTGTCTTCCCCAAAGGAGGCGGACCTAGTTGTTGCTCTCCTAGGATGATGGAGAGAAGCTAGACCTTTACGTTCTGAGAGTCTGGAGTGGGTCCCGGCCCTCAGGACAGGAACTTCCTAAGCCCCTCACTCGGTGAAGGTCGCCCGTACCTGAAGCTGGAGGGGACGCACCGCCGCCCCGGGGTAGCCGGGGCCGGGCCTGGCTAGCAGGGCGGGCGCCGAAGGGCGGGAGCAGGCGGCGCGGGCAAGGCCCCGGGCGGCTGCCAGGGCAACCAGGGATTTGCTGCCGGGCTGTACCACTGGAGGCGCGGCAGGGGCGGCCGGGCAGGCCGTCTGGGGTCCTGGACTACGGAAGGCTGAACCCGGGAGCCCTCGGGGGCGGGCGCGGCGCAGGTATGAGTGGGGAGGTTTGGAAGGGGACTCGCCCCGGGATAGGAAAACCCTCCAGCCCCTGGGAGTGCAAACGCCACCACCAGGTCGTTGGAGATCTGATCCCGGCGTCGTCCCCACCCTCCATCTGCCCTGGCGCTGGGGCTCACCTCTCCTGGGGCCCCGGGGGCCGGCGCCCCTACTCTGGCCGGGGGCTGGGACTGCGGAGACGGCTCCTGCTGGTTGCGCAGGGCGATCTGCCTCTGCAGCCGCAGCACCTCCCGCTGGGACTCTCGCAACAGCCGATCGAAGTCCCGCACGTGGAGCCACTGGGGACCCTCCTGGGGCGGGGGACAGGGAGGGTAGTCCGGCATAAGCTTTACCCGCCCCATGCCGTCCCTGGCAGAGTCCTCTGCCTTCCTGGAGGGACTCGCGCACAACCTCCCACATACATGCCCGGTTATATATGCATGCGTATACGGCCACAAGCTTCTGCTAGTGGCAGAACTCAGTAACTCAGTAACTTATTTCTTAGGTGCTTGAGGTGTGCCCAGGTGCTGTGCTAAATGTTTTATGAACATCGCTTCATTCAGGGCGAGGTATGTGTGGATTCATACAGCCAGACCCACCAGCACATGGCCTCAAGCCTGCAGCGCAGGAATGCCCAGGTCTGGGACTCATGGCTCCAGCCCCTTCTCCCTCTCCCACCTGGGCCGTTGCCAGGGGAACCTACTCCCCAGCAGCCTCCACCTTCCGTTTTATTTGCATCTCATTAACATCTCGTCCTTCCGCATCCCACGCCAGGCAAGATGGCCCTGGGTAGAGCTGAGTTGAAAGAGGTGACCAGTGTGTCCTCGCACCTTGCCCACCAGGGTGAGCCTGGCCTGCAGCTCCCTGCACTCCCGCTGCAAGGCGGCAATCTGCTTGTCCTTCGCCAGCAGTGCACTGGCAGTCTCGCTGAGGTCCCGGGCTCGCTGGCGAGCTAGGGCCTTCTGGCACAACTCCAAGGTGGCCCCAGGTCTGGGCACAGGGGCACTCACCTAGCCAGAGAAGGGGTAAGACCAATGGTCAATTGAGGGCTGGAGCACTTCTCCCACTCCTTAGCTCCTCCAAAAGGAGGAGTTAGCTTGAAAACCTGGAAGTGTGGCCTCCTGCATCCACCAACTCTGTCTGGACTCTCAGAGGACCAGCAGCCTCACTCCACCCCATCCCAGCAGTCCCCAAGCAGGACAGAAAGGGTTAAGTCTATATCCTGGTTTAGGTCCAAAGGGTGCTGCTAATTTGGGGCTGCCACTGTGATGGGTCTTACCCTGCCCCCACTCCATCTCTACACCCTGAGATGAGCTCAGCAGGAGGCTGCAGCCAGCACCAGCATGTGGCAATCCTGCTCCCTGTCTGCTCAGGAACCTCCCACCCAGCCCTTGGCTCCCTCCTTCAGCCACCTGGCCTGGCCAGCATTTGCCTTCCCTATGCTTAGGCCCCTAAGTACCACTTTGGTGCTTTCCTGAGTACTGAATCTATGACTCAAGCCCCAGACTGCCCTTCAGGTCCATCCCTTGGTTCCTCTCTTCCTTGGTTACCCAGCCTCTGCCCAGCAGCCTTCTGTCCTCACCACCCTCAGGTTCGTTTCCTGCAGCTTCCGGGCCCTCTCCTCCAGGCGCTTGGCAATGACCGCCAGCTCGGCATTCTTCCGCTTCAGCCTCCTCACCTTCTCTTCTGTCTCGGGGAAGCTGCTCTTCCTCTGACAAGAGGTCAGGCAGAATTGGGGCATATGAGGAGCACACTCCCCTCCCCCACCTACCCAATCCTAACTGCCCAGGGCTTAGGCTAGAGCCCTGGGCTCACAGTCAGGTCCTTAGCAACTCTAGTCAGGGGGTTCACCCTCTCTGGGTCTTGGGATTATGTCACCACCATGTAGCCCCCTCTTGGAGAGATGTCCATGGGGTGAAGAGGGCCTAGCTGCAGTCAGGATGCAAGACCCTGCTCTTCAAGCCTCACCAGCATCTGGTTTTCCTCCTTAAGGATGGCACAGCGCTGCTGCAGTTCCCCCAGGGCCCTCAACAGCTCCAGATTGGGCCTGTCCCCAATGCTCATGTTCAGCTTGGCCTGGCATAGGAAAGGACAGGGTATAGCCCCTAAGGAGCCCACCCCACCCAGTCAGAGCCCTCTGTGTGTTTCCCCCTCCACGGTCCAAGAAGACATGGAGATGAGAAGGTTCTTTCCCATATCACAGACCTTCAGAGAGGGCCTCAGGAAGCCTAGGAGAAGGGGCCTTCCAGTCCTCCCTGCCCACAGTGGCACCCCCAGCCTGAGGACCTTCCTGCTGTTCCCTAATATTCCCCATCTTCTCCTCCTGGGAAATACCAGCTTGAGCTCCCATTCCTTTCTCCTGAGACTCCTCATAGCCAGTGAGTCTTCTGCCCCTCACCCAAACTCCTGATCCCTCCCTTTTCTGCAGGAGACTGCTCACACCCACCCCAAGCCCTAGTGCAGCCCAGCACTGAGCCCCTCCCCTGAATCTGCTTCCACTGGACTCTGATTCCACCATACACCTCCATAGCCCCCAAGGACAGATTCATGAAGAAAACAAGATAGACAGACTGTGTTTTCTGACAGATAGATAGTCAGAGATGGGGTTGGGGGAGTGGGCAGGGGCATGGCCAAATGTAGAAAGACTGGCAGAGGGAGTCAGAAAAACAGATGAATGGCAAAAAAATAGAACCACTGAGACTCTTGTCCAATGAATGGAGGACAGATAGTAAAGACAGACCCACGGACAGAGACAGGCCAAAAGAGAAGTGGCCATGGCGTTGCATATCTTGTGTGCCTCCTGGCCAGGGACAGGGTGAGAGACCCCTCCCACCTGGCAAACCCCAGCCCTCTGCAGTTCCCTTACCTTACGGACAGCCTCCACTGCCTCATCCTCCAGTCTCAGGCAGCCAGATCCAGAGCTTGCTGCTTGCTGCCCCAGGCCAGGCAGCCCAGCCTCTGCTCCTTCAGCATCAATGCCCCCCATCGGCCCAGAGCTCCAGCCTCCTTTGGGCTCAGAACTCTTTTCAAGCCTCAGTTCTTTAACCTGCAGAGCTGGTGAAGGAGTATCAGCAATGCTTGGGGATGCATCCCCAGGTTCACCCCCCTGGCCTAGAGTCCAGCTCTGCCAGGCAGGTAGTGCCCACGGCTCCATGACTCCTGGGTCCCCAGGCCGTGGGAGAGTTGTCAGTTGCTCCATGGTGCTGCCAAGGGACCCCAGAACCCAGGCTGGAGAACATCACCCAACAAAGTGGGGGGACTAGCGAGGGTCATGCCAGGCTAGACCCTCTCCCCACCGAGCGCTTGGCTTCACCGAGGCTCCATCCAAGGTTGGCTGAGCTCTTCCCCTCCCACAAAGGAGGCTGCAGAAGGCGTTGGGGCTGCCGGAGCTGGAGCTAGGGGTATGTGTGCTATGTTTGCTTGTGGCTGTGTGTGTGCGTGAGTATGTGAAGGAGTGAGGGTGTCCCTGTGGGGGTGGGGAGTATGTGCAGAGGCCACTGACAGCCGAGCCTGGGTGAGAGTATATGTTTGTGTCCAGATCTGTCCATGCAGGTCAACACTGTCTTATGTGCATTTGCAGGATGGACAACCCCACTTATGTGTGTTGAGGGGAGTGGTGCTGTGTGTCACTGTCTGCCTGTTTCAGAGTTACCAGTTGTTTCTGTGTGCGTGTGGGTGTCTGGATTGCAGGGCTGTGGCAGTGTGTGATGCTGTCACTGGTTGTATTTGAGTATGTCAGTGTTATGTAGCTGTGTGCATTGGTGTGGTTGTGTGTCTGTCAGTGTCTGTGAGTCTGGCCATCCATCATGACTCCTCCACCTGGGTAGGGTCCTCAGGTGCTGCCATGGGTGATCCCCAATGGCCCGCTGAGGTCCTTTATCTCCTGCTTCCCTCTCCGCTGCTCTCTCTCGCTTGCTGGGTGGCAGGCTTGTCCTAAGGAGGCCTGGGTCGATGAGCTGCTTGCCTCATAGTCTCTGCCCCTGCTGGCCTCAGCTCTGGGGACTGCAGAGGTCCCTTACAGTCCAGGAGCCTTGAGATGGTGGGCGCGGAGGAGGGCTGAGCCTCAGGATGGGGGGACGGGCTGCCCTCCCCTCCCCCTCCTCCTCCCCTCCCGCCCACCAATAGGAAGTCAGCTGCTGGTTTCCATGGCAATGGCGCTGCACTGGTGGGCTGGACTGGCTGACAGGATTGGGACAGAGGGAAGAGCAGGTTTCTCACGGGATGCTGGCCCAGTGTGCCCCACTCCCCCCGCATGTGACCTCCCACCCCTTGTCCCCACACACCCTCACACCTTCCAGGGTATGGAGGCAGGCAGCTGCAGCTCATCCTTCCTACATCACATCAGGTGAGACTGGTAGAGACAGACACAGGGGAGGGTATGACGGGTAGACAGAGATCTAGCCACAGAGAAGGGCAGAACAAGAAAAGATTGGATTTGAGATGAGAAAAAGAGATAAAAATCAAGGGAATGACAACAGGAAGATAAAAGCAAAGAAGCAGAGGTAGAAATAGGCTGAGAAAATTCTTTCAGCTTCCTCTTGGCAGACTGCATTTGTAAGGGGCAACCTAGCTGTCCCAGGCCAGCAGAGAAGACCATATGGCCCATTGGGTTTCCCTGAACTGTTGGGAAGTTCATGTTCTGTCTGGCCTTAAGTCTTGTTACTATAAGAAAACAGCTTTTAAGGGACATGGGATATGGATATGGCAACTCGAACTCTCCCACCCAGGAGTCAGCCTATATGTGGGGGAAGAAAGCTGGATGGAGTTCCCAGAGACAAAAGTATTGGGAGAGGCCCCAGAGGCAGCCCCTCTCCCCTCTGAACCTGGGAGTCAGCAGACAAACCAGTCTCAGCTAAGGTGGGGGCCCTCGTGTGGCACTCCCGCAGAATAGCAGCAGCAATACTGAACCTCAGAGCCTCCAATTATGGGCTCCACCCAGGCCAGAGCCAATGGAACTGGAGGGAGGGGGTGCATGGGGAGGAGATGACATCTTTACTTCCCTAAAGCAGTGTGTAGATGAATACGCATGCCACTGCATGCTGTGTGCTGCTGATGTTTAGGTCAGGATAGATACGCACGCCATTATGTTCATGCATATGGAAACTAAGCATACCTAGATATACATTTATTTCTGTATACAGGGACGTTATATACATGTGCTGCTATACGTCTAGGAGTCTTGTTGGCTGTATATATATGCATATGTCTGTGTGTGTCATTGCACATATGTCTCATTTGCCACAGCGTCTGTGTGTGCTGTTACGTCCATGAGGCTGTCATCGTGTGAGTTTATAAATTATAATACATAATGATTTATGTATATAGATGTCATTATATGGCATTATGCTATATATAATGTTGCACTTATAGTCTTGTAAAAATGTGTAATGATGTGGTTTTATTTATATATATATCTCACCATGTATCTATTTTATATTTATTATATGAGTGTGTCACTATCTATGTATATGTAGGGTGCTACTGTGTTTATTATGTGAATGTCATGTGTGTGTCTGTCTATGCGCTTCTATGTGTGACATGGGTCATGTTTATATCATTGCTTGTGTGTAGACTATTGAATATGTATGTGTCCTGGGTGTGTGTCCCTGTGTGTGATGCCAGCCATGTCACAAATATAGATATGTATAATTATATGCATATATACAGAGGGAGGCAAAAAATGTATATACATTTTAAGAAAAGAAAAAACTCTATTAAATTTGTAATACTCCATTCACATTTGACTTCTCCAATTACAAGAAGTACTCAACGTGCCTTGTATTCATCTTTTGTTATCAGTATATATTGAGTTATTACAATGTTAATACAGTTTTTCCTTTCTTAAAATGTGCATACGTTTTTGGCACCCTCTGTGTGTGTGTGTGTGTGTGGTGTGCGGTGTGTGTGTGTATGCCACTGTACTTCTGTGGTCTTGGCATACAAGCAATGGGCCTCTGTGTTTAAATACACATACATGCTGAGGTATATGTGCTTTGTATATCAGTATCTGAGCCCTTGTCTGTGTATAAGATGATGTGTGTGTATGCCGTAGTGGGGTTCCACCCAATTCTTATGCTAGAAAGGACCCCCTAGACTTAGACATAGATTAGAATTGGGAGTAGTCAGGCCCAGTGGCATATGCCTATAAACCAAGAGACTTGGAGGTTAAGATAGGGGTGTCATTTGAGACTGCAGTGAGCTATGATTGTGCCACTGCACTCCAGCCTGGGCAACAGAGCAAGACCCCATCTTTTAAAAAAGACACACATACACACACAAAAAAACTGAAGTTAGGCACACTTCAGATCGGGGGGTGGAGAGTGGACAGCAGGGCAGGGCCAGAGCTAGAGTAAAAGGTGGGAGAGGCCCTCACACCCTTGCCTCTCCATGCCCTGCCAGCTTTCTGCAGATTGCCCAGGCCCTTTGCTCCTCCAGCTGTGGCCTGGCCAGCCCCAGGATCCTCTTCTGACCTCATAGTCAGGGCCTAACCCATTTCTCATTCAGGAGACTGAGAGTAGTCCTCCCTCCCAGCCCTTCTGTGTGCTCACCCACTATCCATGTGCCAGCCACCTGCAAGCAGCACACCCTCCCCCCAGCAACAAAGTCTTAGACAAAAGAGAAGTAGAATCCATTCTTTATTAGTGTTGGGGTCCATGGCACCACCACCCGTTCCTCTCCCTCCATCTACCCTCCCTTGCCAGCCTCCTCCTCTGCTTGCGGCTGCTGCATCAGGAATCCACGTGGCCAGCCCTGCCCGCACCCCAGACTCCAGGGCAGCAGAGAGGCTGCTGTGGCCTTTTCCTGGTTATCCGGAACGAGGAAGGGCAGCACTGTGATGGCCGTGGAGGACTCAGGGGCCTGGGTAGGTGGCGGAGGGGCATGAGGTGCTTACCTGTCAGACTAGGTCCTGAGAGTTGAGGAAGATGGTGGCGGCAGCGGTGGCGTGGTCTCCGAAGCCCACAGTACACTCATCCATAAAGTAGGAAACACTACACCCTCCAGTGCTGTTAGTAGTGCTTTCTACTTTATGGGTGACTGCACTGTCTGTCCATCCGTGTGTATTCTTCAGGCTGCCCGCTCCTCCTGATTCTCGCTTTGAGAACCCCTAGCCTTCCCATGATTCCCGCCACCCTGCTCAAGGCCCCCAAAGGGCCCACCCTGGGCCTTGAGGGCGGTGACTCAGCATGGCGCCAGACTCGCCTCCTCTACCTCCCTCCCCCACTTCCTCTTTGGTTCTCTCTTCCCTTCCCCCTTAAGGCTCCACCCAGTCCCCTACTTTCAGGGACTCTCAGGTAGAGACCATGGCCTCTGGAGGCCTCACCCCAGTCCTCAGTTCTGTGACTCCCTGGCTAGCCCTTCCCAGACACACTGCCCACCCTCCAGAGTCCCAATGAGGCAGCCACATGCCCCCAACCCCCAAGGCCTTGGGCCTCAGACTCTTCACCACCCAATGGCCCTGACTCCCTCACTCCCCTGCTGCTCCCCAGGCCAGAACCCAATAGTAGCCCAACAGAAATGGTGGCCATAATGGGCAGAGGAAGACACCCAGCACCTCTCACTGACATCGGTCCCACTTTTTAGTCTCTGCCCACTCTCTGCCATCCCCACCCTACTCTCCAGTGCTCCTCTCTCAGACCTTACACAGCTCTTTCTTCATTCAGAGGCCAGAAGCCATTTTACCTTCCTTGGCTAGAGAGGATTTTGAAGAACTGTCCTACCATGACAGCCAGTAGATCTGAGGATCTTTGGACCTCTTTGTCTTGAGCTTTGCTCCTAAGCCTTGGCACCTAGGCCCCTGTCTGCCCCCAAGCATCCCCACCCACAGCCTGCAACCCAAGCCCATCTTGGTCCCTTGAGGCCCAGACGCAAGGTGCCCTGATTAGGGCTGAAGGGAAGGTTCCGGCCCTTACCTGCTGCTGAAGGGCTGAGGACAGTGAGCCCTGTGCTTCAGGATCCAAAGTGGGGTTCCCTTCAGGGAGGGCAGGGCTTATAACCCCGAGGCCACGTGGGTCAGATCTCAGGGCGCCCAACGGTCTTGGAGCCCGCCCCCACACCACTGGGGAGAACAGCGCCCCTCCCCTCCCTGGGGAAGACAGACTGACAGGAAACCAGAGAGGAGGCTGGGTATTGGAGGGACGGGGGCTGAAGAGACCATCACACACCCTGGGCAGGTGGCTTCTGGGACTCCAAGCCTGCCCTTCCCCCCATGGCACAGGCTCCAGAGATGGCTCAAGAGTCTCAGACTGACTCAGGACATAGGACCTGACCCCTGGAGAGAAGAGCTCCTTGACTGTGCCTTAGGGGAGTACCCAAAACAGAGTCTAGAATTTCAGCACAAGGAAAGGACATTCTCACTGACCCCCACTTCCACCAACCCCAGCCTAGACAACTTGCTTCCCTTGTGGACATTCAGACCAAGCCATGGCTCTGTATTTGCTTCCAGAGAGGTCATGGAGGTGCTGATGCATGAAGTGAGGCCCAAGCCAGCACCCCGCAACACCCGTAGCGCCCTGCAGGGCCACCTCTTCCCCAGGCCCAGACTCAGGAGACCAGACCTGGCCCCTGAGCACAGTATACAGCGTACACTGAGGCCAGAAGGGCCTCCTGGCACTAGGCTGGGTGTTCATGCTTGGCACCTATAGGAACGGGAAAGCAGGGCAGAGGACCGGGGTCCTAAGACAGGGCATAGGTCCCATGGGGGCAGGAAAAATAGGGGGTTTGCAGGAGTGGAGGGAAAGGGCTCTGAGGGGAGGTTCTGGCAGTCACCGGATGTGGGCACAGGCCCTCCCACCTGCATGCCACCCCCACCCCCCCACCCATCCCCAACCCCGCTTTCCCCATGGGGAAGGCAGGAAGCTGGCCAGCCTGGGGCCCCTGGCTGGGGGAGGTGAGCAGGGTATGGGTCTGGGCGGGCTGGGTGGGCTGAATCTGGGCTCTCCAAGCCTGTCAGTGGGTTGGGCTCTGGAATTAAGAAGAATGGGCTTGCGGGAGGAAGGGGAGGTAGGAGAGAGTGAGAACCTACCATGGGCCTCTTCAGCCCTCACCCCCCTACACCCCATTTTAAGGACAGGCCCATACAGACACAGAGCACTCTCAGATTCAAAGCCCAGGAGAGGATTGGAGTGAGGGCAGCAGGGAGGAAGATTGCCCCACATCCTTCCCTTCAGGAAGGGGCCCCTTGACCTGGAAGATTGTCCCATTCCCAGGCCTTTAAAATGGGACAGAGAAAGGGGAACAAGACCCTTCACCCCCTAGAGTCTGAAGAGAAAGTGGTGAGGAGGTCAGCTGTGTAGGGCCAGCTGGCCAGAAATGGGACAGTACTGCTTTAAGAGACCACTGCTGCCTCAGACCCTGGGTGGAGGGGAAGTGGCTGCCCCAGGCGATAAGAGGATAAGAATATCAAAGTTGTACAGTAACCTGGGTTCCTGGATCCCAGGGCCCCTCCTGTTCAAGCATCTAACGCCCACCCGAGCTTATAGTGCCCCCATAGCCATCACTTCAGAGGTGTCCTGTCCCAGCAACGGAGAGGCACAGAATGGGAGACAGGCTTCTGGGCCCAGCTGTGCCACAGATACCCCCCCACCCCACTATGTGACCTGTAGCAAGACAGGCCTGAGGTTCCCCAGACACACATCATCCACACTCTCCAGACCACCCTCTCTCCTGTCCTGAGCAGGGTGGGGTATCCCTGATGGCTGCTCCCCTGTGACAACAGAGGCTACTTTTCCTCTGTATGTCCTCAATGCCCCAAGACTGCCAATTCTTTTTTTTTTTTTTTGAGACAGTCTCATTCTGTCACCCTGAATAGAGTGCTGTTGTGTCATCATAGCTCACAGCAGCCTCAAACTTTTGGGTAGCCTCCCGAGTAGCTGGGACTACAGGTGCCTGCCACAATGCTTGGCTAGTTTTTTTATTTTTAGTAGAGACGGGGTCTCGCTCTTGCTCAGGTGATTCCATCCGCCTAAGCCTTCCGAAGGTTACAGGCATGAGCCACCACACCCAGCCAATTTTTTTTTTTTTTTTTTTTTTGAGGCGAGGACCTTGTGCCCAGCCTCTCTACCAACAGAGTTCCTGGGGTCCGGAGGTTTCTGGTCCAGGGCTTTTGCTGGTTCCTATCCTGAGGCTGGGGCTAAAGAAGGATGAAATTGAGGAGGGGCTCAGGGTCCCTGCACCCTGGACTTCTCCCAGCCCAGCGATGACTCCCAGCTAGCTTTTCAGGTCCTTAATCTAGAAGAAATGAGACAGGGTCAGAAATGAAACCCAGGACAGGGAAGGGACAGAGTCTGAGATGAGGATACAGACAAGCTCGGGGCGAGCAGTTGTGTGGTATGTGGGATGGGGAATACACCTGTGAGTGGAACAGGCTGGCACAACCCATACATGTGATCTCTGTGCCTGACCAGCAGGTGCCAAAGGGGAGAGCGTCTGCACGGACAGTCTCAAAGAGCCCAAAGGATTCAGTCTCCTTTGCAGAGAGAACTGTCCCAGAGCCCCAGGGACACTCCATTGCTGACACGCCTAGCTCAGGGCTGCACATACAGTCCCCGGAGGAAAGCCTGCTATACACTCTGGGAGCAGGAAAGCCTGCTCCCCAGAAGAGCCAGGAAGGAAACCTCACTTGCGAGGCTGGGGCCATTGCTAGGGAGGTGCCTGGCAGGAGTTAGAGGTGGGTTTAGACCATGGACACTTCTGGAGAAGCCTGACCCTTGCTCCTGCTCCCCAAACCACCTGCTGCCTGAGTCTCCCACGATGAGAGAAATTAAACTAAAGGAAACCCTGGCTGGGGCAGGAGGTCTTGATGTCTCTCTTTGTGGAGGATAGAATTCAAATTGATACTTGAGACTTCACTTCTTGGCAGTAGGTCCAGGCTCAGCCAGGCATTCACTGGACAACACTGGCTCACTTGGACTCTGCCGCAAAATGTCCTCTAAGTCCCTCCTGGTTCTGACATTCAGATTTCTACTCAAAGAAGTAGGGGTGGGGGCCATCAGGGATACCCCACCCTGTGCAGAAACAAGGTGGGAACAGCCCTTTGCCAGGTAATGGGATGAGGTGATCTGGTCTTGGGGTCCTGGAGGGGTCTGAGCTCACCATTCCTCCCTCCTACCCCCACCTCACTGACCCTGGGGACAACCATCTTTGTGTGCCAAGCTGAGGCTGTGGGCAGGTAAAGGAGCCTGAGAAAGAAAGGACACAAGGCCTCAGGCACTCCCAGTCTCAGACAATGTGTGGGGATTTTGTACATCAGTGTGACAGAGCAGTTTGTGTCCAAAGCAGGGGCACTGCTTCAGGTCTGATGGGGACACTTTCCTCCTACTCAATTGAGCACTGAATCTGGGGTGGAGTAGAAAACGGTATATACCCTCCCCCACACACATACCTACATCTTACAAAGTTATAGCAACAAGTGTAAAGTAGTTGTGAATAGGAATGGACGGTCTCACAGCCAGGTGGTTGGATGCTGGAGGGTAACCTCAGAGTCACAGGAAGCATCAGAAAAGGCTTCCTGGAAGAAGTGAGGGTGGGTGGAGAGGGGTTGGAAGAAGAGACTGATCAAGGAAAAGAAACTGGGAGAAAATGCTCTTTTAAAGACCTAACACCTGCAAGAGGAACAGGCCCAGAGGGTGAAAGAAATGACTTAAGCTCTTTGTCCATACAGAAGGCAGAAAAGAGAACCAAGCTTCCCCCTGCAGCAGAGGAGGCACAGGCCCGTGGAGCCCTCACCCAGCAGGCAGGCGGCGGAGATGGCAGCCCAGATAACCTGCCTGTGAAAAGACAAGAGAGAAGCCACAGGATCTAACCACTCACAAACAGGAAGCTGAGAAGGCTGAGCAGGCCTGCCCTTGGAAGCTAGCATTGGGGGGCAGTCTCGGCCACAAAGGAGCGAAATTGAGCACTGGCACTGCCAAGTGGGGCTAAAGCCAATTTGAGTCGATATTCCCAAATGTTGAGCCCCTTCCCTCTTTCCTGGAGAGAGGGCCAAGGGAAATAGGTGTCAAGAGAGGGAAGTGCCTCAAGAACCTAAGACAGCCTGTGTCCCTGCAGAGGTCATCTCGGTACCAGGGAACATTTCCTTACACATCTCAGAGCCTTAAAAGAGTGCTGGGGGGCCTCCAGGCAGGGAGTGGGTGAGCTGTCACCCCTTACCCCTTGCCTGTACTGCCCAGAGCCTTCTAGTTTTAACATTATGCTCTCTTACTCTTCTCTGCCTGGCAACAGGCAGCTCCAGTGCCCAGTGGCCCACCCTGGGAAGTCACTTTTCTATGGGACAAGATTCTGGCTCGGCTCTCCTGGGATCATAGGATCAAGGACTTTTAAGCAGCAAGGTCAGGCAGCAACTGGCCCTGGCCCCAGGAAACTGAGCTGCAGGCCCAGAAGGAGGCAGAAGGCAGCCTGAGGTCACAAAGCAACTTAGAGCCAAGTTCAGGGTTCTTTATACAGCATTTGGAAAGAGGCAGGATGAACTGGGTAGGAAGGGGGGTGCGGGGTACGAGCAGAAGGCTACCTGACCACTGCTGTGGGCATAATTGGAAATCAGAAGCATTCCTCTCAAGAATCTCCCAGGGGCACAGCCCAGGAATAGAAGAAAGCTCCCTCCTGGCTCCCTCTACACACAGGTGTCTTGTCTTGCACCTGCTCCATTTTGAACTGCTACTCCATGTGTGTACGTACGTGTGTGTGTGTGTGTGTGTGTGTGTGTGTGTACGTGTGTGTGTCTGAATGCTGGTTCCCTGCCTGGAACCCACCATCATTCCTTATCAGCCCAACTCCCTACCCCCAACATCAGAACCACTAAGCAGAGGATAAAACTGTGAGACAAGAGACTAGGGGTCTAGTCCCCACCCTGTGACCATTTACAGGGTAACTCTGGGCCAGTAGCTGACAACCCCACCCCCAACCAAAGCCTGTCGGAGAGGGAGTTGATCAAAGAACATAGTTGTGCTCTAGGAAGCCCCCAAGAGCAAAGGGGCCCAAGGACCCTCGAGGGGAAGTAGCAGTTTCTAAAACCTGTCAGCCACTGGGCAGGTGGGGATCTTCCCAGCTGGCTTAAGGGACACCTCCCACACCTCCCAAAGCAAAGAGAAGGCAGGTGGCTAGCAAGGGCTCTTTAACAGAATTCTCCCCCATCTTGGCAGGGACAAGGGGCAAAGAGCTATCTATTCCCTCCTGCCAACCTCCTGCCCTGCCTCCACCCTCCTCACATCTCAGGTATAGTTGGAGAAGGTGAGGACTGCCCCTGAGCCACTCTGGGCTTGTTCCATTCTCCTCCACGTTCTGCACTCAGAGGTGGGGGAGAGGGTGGCCGCAGGCACCTAGAGACTTTGGCAGAACGTGTCCAGTCTGAATCTCATTTGATCTCATCATGCTGACCCCTCGGGGTAAATGATGAGATTCCAGTCTCAGAGATGAGGAACCGGAAACTCAGAGAGGTCGTTTCACCTTCCTGAAAATCGGCCAACAACCTGCATTTTGTTTCTGTTCCCCCAAGAGAGCTCAATTCAGAGTCCCCCAAAAGGAACAGGCCTTTTTGTGAGGACCTATCTCTCTTCAAAACCCAATCAGAGAAATGGGAGCTGGAAAAAAGCAGAGGGAGGGAGTCAGGGCAGACCCTCAGCCCGAGGCTTATGGGTGGGAAAGCAGAGGGGTCTAATGGGTCTGTAGAATCTCTTCTCAGCCAGAGACCACCCCAGCCTCTTTCTTCAGAGCCTATTAAGCAGTCAGATGGGGGAGGGTTGGCCACCAAGGTGGGGGGGGAGCCCAGCAGCAGCAGTTCACAGCACCAGAGCCGTTGAAAGTGACTCAACCAGAAAGTGCATTTAAAGCGACACCCTGCTGGGGCCCCAGAGTCTCAGAGCAGCCAAACCTCAAAAAGGCGAAGTGAGAAAGACAGGCCTTAGGGGGCAGGGCTAGGGGTGGAGGCCCAGCCTGGAGCCGGCCTGGCCAAATAAGGGCAAATGCTCTCAGGAGGACCAATGGGGCGCTGGCAGTCATGTCATGGGGCTGTGGCTGGGGTGGTCGGTGAAAGGCCTGGGCAAATGGGGGTGGCAAGCAGGGACCCCAGCCCCTTCTCGAGGGATCTGAGGGTGGGTGAGAACGGAGAGGCATTGAGGCCCATACCCACAAAGAGACCTTGGTACTGAGGTCAGTAGGTCTGATCTGCAGGCAAAAGGAAAACAAGGAAGATCCCCTGCTTCTGACCCAGTTATGCACCCTTGATCCTCATCTGCTATGGCAGAGCTGACATGAATCCAAAGCACACAGTGTTGGGCAGGGAAAACTCAGTTTTGTTTTGTTTTTTTTTTTTTGTTTGTTTTTTGTTTTTTTGAGGCAGTCTCAAGCTGTTGCCCTGGGTAGAGTGATGTGGCATCATAGCTCACAGCAACCTCCAACCTCCAACTTAGGCTCAAGCAATCCTCTTGCCTCAGTTTTTTTATTTTTAGTAGAGACTGGATCTTGCTTTTGCTCAGGCTGGTCTCGAACTCGTGAGCCCAAGCAATCCACCCACCTCACCTTCCCAGAGTGCTAGGATTACAGGTGTGAACCACCTCGCCCATCCAAAAACTCAGTTTTCCCATATGTGAAGGGGAATAATAATGCCTCACGTGATGGAACTGAAGATCAAATGCAATTATGGAAGTGGCCAATTTTGAACCTGGCAGTTGCCAAACTGATGGCAATCATCTGGTTATTATTGTAGAAGTACAAGCCCCAAAGCTGCTGCTTGTTCAAATTCTTGCCTCCAGTAGCTATGAAAATCTCTTTGCAACGTCACCGTGTGATTCTCACTTTTGGTCTCTGGCATCTCAAAGTAGGGGAGGTACAGAGGCTGACGGGATCCTCCAAACCTAAGCTTACTCCCTCCAGCTTTCAAGCCATAAGAGACTTGACACCTGCCTCCTCAAGCTCATTCCCCAAAGACATGTCCATCTCCACCTCTCCTCCATTCCCTCACCTTCTCCAGCCTGTGCCCCAACCCTCCTCCCGTGGCCCCGCCCTCCAACTCCCTGGTTCTCCAGGTACAGGGCTAAGGAAGTGTGTCTAAGCTGTTCAGAGAACATGCTGCAGCTGCCAGCACAGGGTGGTGTGGCTGCTGGCTTGTCCCAGGGCCTTTGATTACTCTCTTGCCTTAGGCCTCCAAGTTCCAGCTGAGACCACTGGCCCCAGGGACTAATGCTGGGCACTGGCTGTTACCCCCTTTCTCTCAAGATGACTTTCTCCCTCACAGATATTAATTTGCATTTCCCCCCTGCTTTCTGCTACTCAAGCCCCCAGGGATGAGGTGACAGTTAAACCCCCACTTCCGCTAGTAGCCCCAGAGTGCTCGCTTCCTTCCAGGTATTTTCCGGGCTGGGAGAAGTTGAAAGTGTGGCAGTTGCTGGGTTGAGGGAAGAAAGGATGGTTGAGGGAAGAAAGGATGAGAAATCTATTTTGGAGGGAAGCTGGCTTTCCTCATCCTGGTGTCACAGGCTGCCCCTTACCTTCTCTCAAGCAATCTCTCTAACACAGCAGTTCTCAATCTGTGGGTTGCGACCCACAGGAACTCTATTAAAGGGCCGTATTAGGAAGGTTGAGAACCACTGCTCTAACACAAGAGCTAAGCTGGCAGGAAGGAGAGTACACAGGCAGGAAGCAGCATGTACAAGCTCTTGAAATGAGCTGCTAGCTACCTGACTTCTGACAGATAGGCCTAGGCCTCCATCTGCCATGCATGGACCCCCAAAGAAAGATCCCTGGGCTTCAAGTTCTCTGTCTACAGCACAGTAATACCTATCCTCTACCCTGAAAGGGAGTGTTGAAAATGGTAAGAGTCCCAAAGCCTAGAGGGGTATGTTTTTCATATTTCTCAGAGGATCTAGCAATACAGGGCAGTTTCCTCTGTACTCAGTTCCTGCTTCCTGGGATCTTAGGCCAAAGGCAGAGCCAGGAAGTGTAGGACATAAAGTAGTGGGGACCCCCTTCTTGAGATCAAGTGAGACAAGCTGACCACTGTCTCTGGACTCAGTCTTCTCACCCATAAAGTGAGGGACCAGCCTCTTTCAGTCCTGATATTCTATGCTCTGCCTTCACCAGGGCCTTAGCACTCTGGACCTTGCACGCCCACTGGTGAAGGCCTCTAAATCCCCTTGGCCAGGGCAGGCAGCCATGCGCCCTCCTCCTCAATCTAAGCCTCACTGGCTCACCTTATAGCAACTGTAGCAGTCTGGGACTGGGAGGGGGACAGCCACATATAAGCAACAGAAATAACAGCTGACATGCTGGTATGAATCTAAGAGAGGGAAAAATAATCCTGAATCATTTCACCACGTGATTAAAAAAAAAAGAGGTTTTTAACAATGGCTTTGAGCCAATGAGAGGTTAAATCACATTCAGAATCTTGTATCCAAATAGCAAGGAAGTATATGATACATTTTAAAAATTTAAGCCAGGTGCAGTGGCACATGCCTATGGTCCCCACTTCTCTGGTGGCTGAAATGGAAGGACTTCTTGAGCTCAAGAGTTATAGTCCAGTGTGGCAACATAGTGAGACCCCAACTAAAACTAAATTTATATCACAAAAAATGAGAACAGAAAGATTAAAAAGCCTTGGTGCTTTTTTTAGTTTTAGCACCAAGTCTCTTGTGCTAACAAACATGGAAAATGTTTTACTTTTGATATATTTACATATGATTGATGTATTAGAACATCTATTATCCAACAATGCTAGAAGGATTAAATTCATGCCACACTTATCTAGAACTTACCTAGAGGTAGACAACTTTGGATAATGACAATCCCTCACATATTCTCACACTTAATAACTTACATATCTCAAATTGCTTTTACCGAATGTATTTGATTCTCACAACTACTCTAAGACAAAGACCACCAACTGCACATCTTTAAGGAAATTATTTATTTAAAGTATAATGTACAAACAGAAAAGCAAACAAATTACAAGTATCTAACAATAAATTTTCAGGAAAGTGACCCACATAACCAACATCCAGATTAAGAAAACAAAACATAACCAGCATCTTGGGTGCCTCTCATACATTCTTTTACTCCCACCTGTTACAGATAACCACTATCCTGCCAACCCAACACCTAGATTTATCAGCTGCATTTCACAGATAAGAAACTTTTTAGATGGGTAAGGTGACTTACAAGTCACACAGCTAGCAGCTCGGGGTGCGGGGAGCAGTGCTGAGAGGGACTCTGCCCTCAGTTGGATGTGCTTTCAGCACACACGAGTCTCAGTGTCCCAGTGGGATGTGATGCCATCATCAAGCTGCAGACGGAAGGTGGGAGGTGTAGGGTACAGTTCAGCAGCTGCCTAAGAGCTGCCAGAGTAGAACAAAAGATGCAACTGGGCAACTGGTGAGGGCCTGGACTGCTTTCCCAGCACTTTGCACAAGGATAGTTGAGTAAATCCCACCATCTCCCCAGGTCATCACCCTGCCTCCATCTCTCTAGCTAATTTTCAGTTTGAGGACTAGAATGGTGGGAATAAAATGGTTGGTAGAGCTCAAGGTATAGGAACAATGTGTTGGTACTTCACTCAACAGAAAGCTAATGCCTTATGCTGATTCTATAGAACATTCAGAGGGAACAAAGCTTGCTGTTTGGGATTAACTATGTCAGAAACAGCAGTCCTAAACTGGGTGTGGGCATTGTTTCTTGAGCTAAGGTTCCACTACTTGGTCATGGACAAGTCACTCTTAACTCTCTGAGCTATTTCCTCATCACTAAATAAGGACATTAATATGTCCCAGGGGTTTTATGAGGATCAAATGGATGTGAAAACCTTTTGTCAACTCTAATAAATACTATTTACATGAAAGGCTTTACTGATACTAAATAAACATGAACCAGATGTTCATGTTCATGTTCAGAAAAAAAATTATTAATCTGTTCTTAAACATTACCTACCTGCCTCTTTCATACTACAGAGATCAGATGTACATTGGGGGTGAGGACTGAGTAACAGGTTGGTGCCAGGCTGAAGCCACATGAAGAGCAAGTCCTTAGTCCGCAAACCCAGTGAGCTCAGCCTGCCTATGGACCCTCACCAGCACACCATCATCACAGGGAAACTGCTGCCCTAGACCAGATGTCCTGACCCTTGTTCTATCAGCTTCCAGTCCCTTCTTGGTCTGGAGGCTGCATTCATCAATGCATGGCCACTTAGCCCTTCACTTTTTGGGAAACTCTAACCCCACAGAATGTGGTAAGGAGTGGAGAAAGGGGAATAAGCAGGCAAGGGGAGGACAGGGTGGCTACTACTGTTCCTGGTCTGACTTGAGTGTGTCTTTGTTAAACAAGGGAGTTGCCTTGCCCTTGTGAAAGCTCAACTATGGAGCAAGAGACCAAGCAAGGAGAGGTATTAAGATGCTGGGCAGATTCAGAACCTTAGTAGTCAGAATGGGGCTGAAACTTTGATCAGACACAACAGGCAGCACAAAGCCCTCATGTCCATGGAAAGCAGGGCAGCAGCACCAGCACCTGAGACGCCCTCTTCTATGTAGCACTACTGACTCCCAGGGAGCCTTGAATCAAATCCTCATCTCAGCTTCTCTGGGCTACCAGTGGAAGATGGACTTCAGCCCCTTCCTGTCTTGGCTGAGTGGCACCACATGCAGTCTCAAGCCCCAGAGAAGGAAAAAAAAAAAAAAAAAAAGCTAAAAAGGAAGCAACTCCCAGGCAGAACCCACCTGGTAGTCTGCAGAATCCAGGCACAGCAAAAAGCCACCCTCCCCCACAGCCATGTTTTTAGCTTCCTGCAAGACTGACAGTTAGAGCCCAACTCAGTGTGGGGCTAAGGCAGACTGAGTGTGGTTATTTGTGCATAGCTCATCTTGCCTCCCCTCCCCACAAATGTTTCCATTCTCACAAAGCAACCACGTCTGGGTCAGACACCCAGGACAGCAGCTGGGGCTTTCCAAGGGACTTTCTGAGAAAGCCAGTGAAAGTTGGGTGTTGGCTGCACAGCCTGGGCATTCTTGCTGAAACCTCTTTGTGGGGGGGGGGGGGGGGGGCGGGGGCGGGGGGGGGGGGGGGCGGGGGGGGGGGGGGGGGGGGGGGGGGGGGGGGGGGGGGGGGGGGGGGGGGGGGGGGGGGGGGGGGGGGGGGGGGGGGGGGGGGGGGGGGGGGGGGG
>CAUYPK010025494.1:0-31074 GCA_963574355.1 Loris lydekkerianus | reverse complement strand
GAAGGGAAAGACCAAGGCAGTTGGGGAGCACGGCCATTTGGAATTCTTCTATGCCGTAAGCTCCCGGCTGGTGAAAAAAGCCCTTCCTCTTATAAACGTGGTGTTTGGGTGCTCTTTCTCTCCGTTGGGCCTTGTCTTCCTGCAACAGTTCAACAGAACAGCTGTTCAATAGAAATTACACAGTGGGTAAGGTGGCCAGTGCTATATCATGGCATGCTAAGTATGTGTGTTATAGATCACTGGAGGTTTCACCTATGAATTCTCAACATAACTGGCAGCTTCATGTTTTCTTTGCCAAGAACAAGAATGAATGAAGTCTAAGCGAGTGATTTGCCTCTGAGTAGCAGGTGCTAGGAACTGGTTGTGCTCAGCATTCAGGAATGTGTGGAGCAGTTCTTTGCTCATCCACACACACCTGAGAGAATACTGAGTCCAATTCTGCCTGAAAGAAGAGAGACTGGCTGACTTCCCATTGCCCCCTTCAGGACTAGAAATCAATGGCTTTATTACACCAAGATGTCTCAAATCTCCTGCCAGGTCTTTGCTTTCATGGTCAACATTTAAAATGTATATTCAACATCAGCGAAGTGCTAGGTGTTGCAGAGGATATAAAAAATCCCACATCTTTACAAGGCCAAAGTCTAGGGCAGTGGTTCTCAACCTTCCTAATGCCATGGCCCTTTAATACAGTTCTTATGGGTCACAGTGCAACCCACAGGCTGGTCTAGGGGAATGAAAAAACTCACCAGTTATCAGAAAAGAAACCCTAGCTAAGCAAATACCAGCAGCCAGGCTGAAGGCATGCAGGTAAGATATGTTGTGAAGGAGGAAAAGAAAAACAAAAAACTAAGACGTGTTAATTAACTTCTAAAAGGCAACTGTAGCTTTATAATTGCCTAAGAGCCTGCAGAATGTGCCCTTGGGAAGTATACCTTAGAGAGTTCCCAGACTTCAATAGGGTGGGGCCACTTTCATTAAGCAGTGAGTTTCCAACCCCTGTTCTTCTGGAAGTGATAGGGATGACTCAGTAGATTAAGACCTTTTGCTTTCCTGATTATTTTGTTAATATAGTATAGTGGTTTTATGGGAGTACCCACATGGTTTCATTGTTGGTTTGAACTAGTAGGAACCTTCTTGACCAGTCCTGTGAAACCCAAGAGGTGAGCCAAGGCTCTGTGTGGGCAGCTCACAGGTGCCTCAACAGACCACAGTGAACAAGGGGCATGAGATTTTTCTCCCATCTTACTTCCCCATTCTTAAATGGAATCTCATAGTTTTTGCACCTATTCAAAAGATTATTTTTTAAAAAATATCCTTGGTGTTAATGCCCCCAACTTAAAAAAAAAAAAAAAATCAACTGTGAAATTCCAAATAGCAAAGTAGTTCTTGCTAAAAATAGGCAAGTGTCTATTGGATAAGTCACAACCATTGTGAATCTTTAGAGATTTACTTCCTTTCAGATAAGCCATTATAGTCCTATTTTTCAAAAGGAAAAAAGGGGTCCTCATATAAGTTAAGTGGTTTGCTCAAGGCTACAAAGTTTGACATGCTAATTGGAGAATGGCTCTAGAAATATCCAGGCTTGCACCCCCAAAACATGTCCAAATGAAATAACAGGAATCTGGAAAAATAAGTAAAACATGATGATAATTAGTTGATGGTCAATTGAACAGCTCTTCCTCAAGGAAAAGATCTGTGAAAGACCAGAAATGAGAGAAAATTTTGGCTGATGGGGACAGATGATACTCTAAGAACTGGATGAGAGAATTGCTGTGGTGGTAACAATTCTGTCCCCCAGGAGATGAACGTTTTATTTGAAAGTATTGTTGCCACATTATAATGACACAACAATTGGTCAGGAGCGGTGGCTCATGCCTATAATCCTAGCCCTCCGGGAGGCCAAGGCAGGTGAACTGCTCAGGAGTCCGAGACAGACGAGCCTGAGCAAAAGTGAGACCCTGTCTTTACTAAAAATAGAAAAACTGAGACAAGAGGATCTCTTGAGTTCAAGAGTTGGAGGTTGCTATGAGCTGTGATGATGCCATGGCACTCTACCCAGAGTGACAGCTTGAGACCCTGGCTCAAAAATTAAAAAAAAAGACACACCAATATTAATTTGTACAAAGAAATTTCCTTACAATCAACCTTGTCTTGAGATTTGACACAGAAGCAAGGGGGATGAGGTAAAGGGAAAATAAGGCTATGGCAATATCTAGCAAACCCATCTTTAAAAGCAAAGGAAAGGAAACACCCACATACACATGTGTGCGTGCACACAGAATGGAAAGGTTTTGTCATCACAGTGTTGTGAGCCACTGGGATAGACTGAAAGCAAGAAAAATGCCAAATTCATTGCTCTATTCCCCTAGCACATAAGTAATGCATTTCATATCTTGCTGAGAACAGATATTTAATACCTTCAACTAGAAAATTGTAGAATTGTAAAACCAGAAGGGGCCTAGAACAACCAGTTCCCATCATTCCACAGCTAAGAAATGTGAGACCCAGGTGGTTAAATCCGGGTTAGCCAAGGTCATCAGATATGGAGTTAATATCAGCTACAGCATAGATAGTCCTACTCTGCATTCAATGTTCCTTCTTCCATCAAATTGCTTGTTAGGTGGATCAATGAATGACTTTGCCATTCAATTTGTATAACCAAATGGGACCAGAAAAGAGACTGAAGTTAAATAACCTAGTAAATGCAATTGTTTGGATAGACTGTATTTGCCAATTTAAATTTTCCACTTTCAATTGATTATTAGTATTTGCATTCATAGCCTCAGACGTATTTTCAGTCATTTAAAATTTTTGATCAGTGCATACACACTCCAAACAAATAACGAGTCAGATTTCAATATGATGTTGATTCCAATTCCTTTATTATCTATATGACTTGCCTCAAATAATAACATCACCAGATTGATCCCAATATATTTTTATGTGTATTTACATGTCAGTGTTGAAGATGCAGACTCTTCATGTTATGTCCCTATTATGTAACTCCTTCAAGAATAAAAAGATTTTAAAAACCTACCATAAAAAAGAAAAAAGAAAATGAACTCTGACATAACATGACTATAATATTCACTAGAAAGATTTCCAAACCACATTGTCGTTTAAGAATATAACTTTGGGGCGGGGTGCAGTGGTACATACTGATAATCTTAGCACTCTGGAAGGCCAGGGCAGATGGATTGCTTGAGTTCAAGAGTTTGAGACCAGCCTGAGCAAGAGCAAGACCCCATCTCTACTAAAAATAGAAAATAACTAGCTGGGCATAGTGGCTCATGCCTGTAGTCTTGGTTATTCAGGAGGCTAAGGGAAGAGGATCACTTGAGCCCGAGAGTTTGAGATTGCTGTAAGCTATGATGATGCCACAGCACTCTACTGAGACTGACAGAGTGAGACTCTGTCTCAGAAAAATAAAAAAGAATACAATTTTTGCCCTCCAGATCTTTTTTTAAAAACTAAATAACCATTTGGTAGCTTTGAGTTTCATTGCTTTCCTTTTCTTGCTCATCCTCAGAGGGAAAGATTTGAGTAGAGAAAGAAAGAGGAAAAAATGGGCAAAAGAAAGGAGGAAAGTATTAGGTTACTCAGGAACTGGTCAGACTCCTGGAGGAAGTGAGAAATTTACCAAGGCGTGGTCAGGAAACATGTGCCTATCAAGGCTCCCAATCTGCCTGCCATCCCTCCTGCCACAAAGTGAGCTGGCAGTCTTATCAGTGAGGATGGACAAACAAAATGCACCCAGACTTAGCCACACCATTCCAACCCACGCTAAACTGCCTACGATGAAGTGGACCATTTCAGGAAGCACTCCTGTCCCCTCCCCTGCAATCACAATCAAATGTCATAGAAAAATAACTGTTTGAGATTTCTAAAAGCCTTTTAAAATGATCTAGTCTAAATCCTCATCACTCATTTTGCAGAAAAGAAAACTGAGACCCCAGAGAAATGAAGTCACTTGCCCAAGGTCATTCAGCAAGACAGAACTAGATGTCCAAAATTCAGACTCCCCATATGACTCTGTCCTCTTAAGAGCCCTTTAAAAGCTGCTGAACAGGGAAAAATGCCCATGGCTCAAAGGGGTAGGGTGCTGGCCCCATATGCCAGAGGTGGTGGATTCAAACCCAGACCTGGCCAAAAAAAAAAAAAAAACTGCAAAAAATAAATAAATAAAATTTTTTAAAAAAAGCTGCTGAACATACAAAGAAAAATATACCACACCAACTGTCTAAACATGAAGAATAATTACAAAGTGGCACAAGATAACATGAAGACAAAGTGATTCCAAATATTAACCTCACCCCACCTCCCAGAAGCTCAATGACAATTCAGGCTGCTGAACGGTGTAAAAATGACTCCAACACTTTAATTGCTCTTTTTTTTTTTTTTTTTTAAACTTTACCCATTTTCCACAAGCTGAGAAACAAAAATGCACATAAGACTTCTGATACTCTTACTTTGAACCAGTACAGACCTTTCTGACACTAGAAATTTGAGAATTAGGAGACATAGGTTTTCCCCCTGGGGCTTAGAGAAATCACATTGGTAGACCTAAAGTGTCAGGTCGTTGGATGAGTCCCAAGTCCTGGGGAAAGTTAAATGCTTTCCACAGAAATCGGTCCTCTCCGCTGACCTGCACAGGTGACACTGGAAGCGGCAGAGACTTGGCTTAATCAGCTGGCTAAATACAGACTTTGAAAGAAGCTGACCTGAGAAATGAACAGTCCAAAACAGGACTACAGAAAGAAAAGGAAACTTTTCCTTACCCTTAAAAATAACAGAAACAATAGGATCCGGCTTTCCAAATTTCTTGTGAGGGATGTTGCTGGCAGATTCCACAATCACTCGCAGCATGGTTCCTAAATTTTCAGAAAGCAAGTTTCAGCACACGAGGTTCAGACGCCACGGGCGCTGGAGCCCCGGGCCGCACCGCCCTGGGAGGGAGTTTCTGTCCAGGGAAGGGAGGCTTCTCCCCGGGAAGAGGGAAGGGGAAGGCGAAGGGGTGGACCTCTGACAGCAATCTTATTTACTGAAGTCTGCGTGTAAACTGACACCCAGACGCCCGGAGTCTACGCAGTACCCCAGGCGCCGATTCTGAATTCGAGAAATGTGGAAGTGAAAAGGACAAAACCTCAACTAGAAATTAGTTACAAGCAACGACTGAAACTAACTTGGCTTTGGAGCTAAGGCATGTGGGCAGGTCAGGAAACTACTAAAATATTGCTGCCTTTTAGAAATAATTCGTGAAACCGGATTAATGGATGGTCTGCCACCTCTTTCATTCCTTTCTGAGTTTCATGGAGTTTTAAAACTTTACTTGGTCGGGCTATTTTTTTTTCCCCCCCCATTTTACTTTTGCCGTTTCTGCTCTCGCTTTTGAACACACCCACCCAGCCACCCTAGATCCATCTTTTGAAAAGCAGTTAAAAGGCGCCTCCTAGAGTATAGAAAAGGAATAACAAGTAAACCCAATCTGATCACGGATATAGGTCTTTACAGATTTGGAGCTGATCCCACAGAATTTCTTCACAAATTCTTCAGAGGAGAGGGCTGGGCTCCTACGTTTTACTGATCCATCAAAAGTTTCCAACAGTCTTTAGTGAAAATGGAGAAGTGCCTCTCCACTGTTCTGGGCCTACCGCTGCGCATAGCATCTTCCGTAGCAAAGAAGGCATTTCGGGAGTGAAGCCTTAATCAGCCGGACCTGAGAGTGAGTCTTTGCTTCACCATTGTGACCTACATGACCTTGGCAAGTTTCTTAACTCCTCTCTTCCTCAGTTCCTCTTCTGTAAAAATGGAGATGCTGTGATAAAATAAAGGTCTTAGCATGGGGCCTGGCAGAGCACACAGTAATTTACTCAAATACCCACCAGAAGTTGGTGTCTATTCTTGATTTCCTAGCATTACTGTTAATACAAGTCTGCTTACAATCAGGTTCTCTTTGTGTTTCAAAAGAAAAGTCTAAAGCTTAGGGTGAAGAAATAGAGCTCGTTTTTGCTTCTGAACATACAACCAAAAAGATCTCTTGGTAAATAAATACTTCAAGTACATTGACAACATATAGTTTAACCTACCAGGATATCTCAGAGAGTTCCTCAAAGAGTTACGTAAAGAGCCTGTTACTCAATGCTATATACATTATCATATTTAGCAGAGACACAGAGGGTTCTGTGGGATATAGACAGCATTATTTTATTTGGGTGCTTTTTATTTTTCCTTTTTACTGTGAAATACATTTACAGAAAAAAATGCATACAACATTAATGTGGGAGTTTAACCAGCATCTACATCAAGACAGAGATCATCACCATACTTCAGAAACCCCTGGGATGTGCCTTATATCCACTACTTTCTCCTCAGAGGTAGCCACTATTCTTTTATTATACTAATCTCCTTGCTTTTGTTTATAGCTTTTGTTTATAGCTTTTGTTACACTCCGCCACCACCCCCACAAATAGTTTAGGTTTGCTTGGTTATGACATTTTTGTATTTATTTATTTATTTTAGAGATTATATCTCATTCTGTTACCCAGGCTGGAGTCCATCATCATCTGCTCATAATTCATCATAACCTGAAACTCCTGGGCTCAAGCAATCCTTCTTCCTCAGCCTCTCAAGCAGCTCGGACTACAGGTATGTACCACCATGCCTGGCTACTTTTTAAATTTTTTGTAGAGTTGGTGTCTTGCTATTGTGCCCAAGCTGGTCTCAAACTCCTAGCCTCAAGTAGTCCTCCTGCCTTGGCCTCCTGACGTGCTGGGATGACAGGTATGAGCCACTGTGCCCAGCCAGTTATGACCTTTGAATGGTCATATAAATTTTGTCTGTTATAAACTTTGCATGCTCAAACACACCCACCCAGGTCATTCAATGAGTCTCAAGTTCTGGGGAAAATTAAATGCTTTCCACAGAAATCGGTCCTCTCCTCTGACTTGCGTAGGTAACAAAGGAAGCAGGAGAGACTTGGTTTAATCAGCTGCCTAAATGCAGACTTTGAAAGAAGCTGACCTGATAAACTAACAGTCCAAAACAGGACTACAGAAAGGTAGCTGAGAATACAGGCGCCTGCCACAATGCCCTACTATTATATAATCTGGCAAGTATATAATAGTATCTCATTGGGATTTTTATTTGCATTTTACCTGTTCATGTGGGAAACAATAACAAAAAATGACCTCCACTCTTACATGATACATAATCAACTACAGGTAAAGTATAAATCTAAATTTATTACTATGTTGATTAGATCTTCCATTATAATATTGACTAGGGGTGGTGAATATAAATACACACATAAATACATTCATTACAGTATGAATTATTTGCTATACTATGACCTTTATAGAAACAGGGTAATGCTGTATGGATTCTCTTTTTTATTTTTTCCAAGACAGAGTCTCACTATGTCACTCTTAGTAGAGTACCATGGTGTCACATCTCACAGCAATCTCAAACTCTTGGGCTTAAGCGATTCTCTTGCCTCAGCCTCCCAAGTTGCTGGGACTACAGACACCCGCTACAATGCCTGGCTATTTTTTGTCCCGCTTGTCATTGTTGTTTAGCTGGCCCTGGCTGGATTCGAACCTGCCAGCCTTGGTGCATGTGGCCAGCACACTAACCACTGAGCTATGGGCGCCAAGCCGGCAGTATGGATTCTTTCGTGTTTCGCTTTTTCTTTTTCAGCACTGTATTGTGAAACTCACCCACATAGCTCTACTTTAGTCACTCTTATTGTTCTACAGCATTTCCACTGTATGAGTGTACCACATTTTATTAATCCATTCTACGATTACAGACATTTGGATAGTTCAGGGTTTGGTGCTATTACAAACAGTGCTACCCTGAACATCCATGTACATTTTTCTGTAAAACATGTGTAAGTGTATTAGACCCTAGAGTCTAATCTATTCATGGACTTGCTGGATCAAAGAGTATGCATCTCTTCACCTCTACTAGGTACCTATATACTCGAGTATAAGCCTAGTTTTTTCGGCACAAAATTTGTGCTGAAAAACCCAAACTCGGCACACATTTTGTGCCTAAAAAACTAGGCTTATACTCAAGTATCTACGGTAACTCCAAATTATATACTGGTACTCTCATCAGTAGTGCAGGAGATTTCCTGTTGCTTTAAATTCTTGTCACACTTAGCCATGTTAGGTTTTGTTACATATTTTCCCATTGTTTCATATATAATTACTATATAACCTGCAAGTATATAATAGTATCTCATTGGGATTTTTATTTGCATTTTACCTGTTCATGTGGGAAACAATGACAAAAAATAACCTCCACCCTTACATGATACATAATCAACTATAGGTAAAGTATAAATCTAAATAAGCAAGATAAGGCAACATGTTTCCAGCTGGACATAGTTGCAATGTGTCTATAATGCCAGCTACTCGAGAGGCGGAGGTAGGAGGATCACTTCAGGCTGGGAGATTGAATCCAGCCTGGGCAACATAGCAAGATCAGTTTTTATTATTATGTATTTATTTATTTTTGAGACAAAGCCTCACTTTGTTGCCTGTGGTAAAGTGCCATGGCATCAGAGCTCACACCAACCTCAGATTCTTGGGCTCAAATGATTCTCTTGCCTCAGCCACAATGCCCAACTATTTTTAGAGACGGGGTCTTGCTCTGGTAGGCTGGGCTAGAACTCATGAGCTTAGGCAGTCCACTTGCCTTGGCCCCCCCAGAGTCCTAGGATTACAGGTTAACCACCACACCCAGCCAACATTGCAAGATCTAATCTCTAAACAAATGAACAACAACAAATGTCCTGGCTCAGCGCCTGTGGCTCAAGCGGTTAAGGTGCCAGCCACATACATCTAAATTGGCAGGTTTGAATCCAGCCTGGGCCTGCCAAACAACAATGACGGCTGCAACCAAAAAATAGCCAGGCGTTGTGGCAGGGGCCTGTAGTCCCAGCTACTTGAGAGGTGGAGGCAGGAGACTAGCTTGCGCCCAGGAGTTGGAGGTTGCTGTGAGATGTGGTGCCACATCACTCTACCCAGGATGACAGCTTGAGGCTCTGTCTCAAAAAAAAAAAAAAAAAAAAAAAACAAAGAAAGAAAAAAGAAAAGAAAAAATGCCTTAATCATAAAAGAAATATTGATAAGTTCAATTATGTTAAAATCACAACACAAAGGACACAATCACCTACAAAGGACTAGTATTCAGACTACATAAATAGCTCCAGCAAATTAGTAAGAAAAACAGAGAACTTGATAGAAAAATAGGTAAAAGATTTCAATAGGTACTTCACAAATTAGGAGATGTAAATATGAAAAGGTACTCAACCCCATTGGTAATTAGAAGAATGCAAATTAAAACTCCAATGTGATACTATTATATACTCTCCAGATAGGCAAATATGCAAAAATCTAACATTGCTAAGTGTGACAAGAATGTGGAACCGCAGGAAGTCTCATACACTGCTGGTGAGAGTGTAATCAGCAATAAATTCTCATGGATTTTCCACCATTACAACTATATAATCTGCAAATAACTCCTGGAGTGTTTCTTCCTTTCTAATCCTCGTGCTTACTTTATTTTTCTTTTTATTACTATGTTGATTAGACCTTTCATTATAATATTGACTAGGGGTGGTAATAACAGACATCTTTATCTTTTTCAAAGGGAAAGATTTCCATACTTGACCATTAAGTATGATGTTTGCTGTAGATTTGTCATAATTAGCCTTTTTTAGAATTAAAGGACGTCTCCTTATTCTTGGCTTTCTAAGTCTTTTTTTTTTTTTTGAGATAGGATCTTGCTATGTTGCCCAGGTTAGAGTGTAGTAGCTATTCACAGGCTCAGTCTTAGTGCACTATAATCTTAATATCCTGAGCTCAAGTGATCCTCCCACCTTAGCCTCCCATGTAGCTGGGACTACTGGCATATGCCACCATGCCTGGCTTTCAGACTTTTTATAATGAATGAAGTTGCCTTTTAAATGGTTTACTTTTTAAAGATGATCAGATGATTTTTATGCTTAATGTAGTAAATTACATTTATTTTCTAATGTTAAACTAACCTGGCATTCCTGAGATAAATGCAACTTGGCTGTCATATCTTGTACTTTCATATTGCTAAAATTGGACTGCTAATATCTTTACATATTATTTATGAATTTTGCATCTGTGATTATGAATATGACTGATCTACAGTTTCCCTTTCTCATTTTGTTCCTGTCTGCCTTGGCATAGAAGTTATACTAGCATCATAAAAGGAGTTGGGCATTCTCTTGGTTTCTATTCGTTGGAAGAATTTGTGAATTTGACATTATTTCTTGTACAAAAGTCACACTTGCATTTATTTTAAAGAATCAAGAAACCGGCTGGGTGTCCGTAGTTCAGTGATTAGGGCATCAGCCATATGATTGGGGCTGGTCGGTTCAAATCCGGCCCAGACCTGCTAAAGAAACAGACAAACAAACAAAAATAGCCGGGCATTGTGGCAGACGCCTGTAATTCCACCCACTAAGGAGGCTTAGGTGAGAGAATTGCTTGAGTCCAAGAGTTTGAGGTTGTTTTAAGCTGTGAGGCTCCGGCACTTACCAAGGGTGACAAAGGTATCTCAATTAAAAAAAAAAAAAAATCAAGAAACTCTGCTAGACTTGTCACAAAGTTAGCAAGCAGTTCACTCTTCTCACTTCGCCATCCTCCTAGCAGCTTCTCCATTCCCAAAGGTCCCCACTTGCAATTCTTTCATCTGATTATTTTGGTTATTTATCTCCGTGTCTCTAAATAACATACTTCTACTTCTTATTTTCCAGTTTTAGGCATCATCTGTTATTTCCTAACAAGGGAATAAAGACTTAATTTTCTTCTTCAATGCACCCATGTATGTGAGTACTTCCTGTATTTATCCCCCAAATATGGGTATTTCGAAATGTGAGTAGATCAGCTTTGGAGTTTGAGACCAGCCTGCGCAAGAGTGAGCCCCCATCTCTACTAAAAATAGAAAAACTAGCCAGGTGGTGCACACCTATAGTCTCAGCTATTTAGGAGACTGAGGCAGGAGGATCACTTGAGCCCAAGAGATTGAGGTTGCTGTGAGCTATGTTGATAACACTGCACTCAAACCAGGCTGACAATGTGAGGCCTGTCTAAAAAAAAGAAATTAGATTCTAAGATGGAATTCAGGGCTTGATCACCCACGACACAGCTGGCAACAAAATCCTCTGCTAATCCCATCACTTGGTAATCCACAGCACTGTGAACTGGGCTGATATCCCATGGAAGGGAATGCAATAGCTGGTGTGATGTGTCAGGCAGATGAAATATTTGGCGAAGATAGAAACTAAAGATTTAGATTTGGGGACTGTTGCTTTCCTGAGTGTTGACACTCCGGAAAAGTAACAAAAGGCAGAAGGTGATTCATCAGTATTACAAACCTCAGGATAAAAGCCAAAGGGCCTCCTCTCTGCAGCAAGAGGGCAGGTGAGCTCAGGGCCAGCACCTGAACTCAGAAAAGAAGGCAAGCTCCAAAGAGGATTGAACTACCATCCACATAATGGGTCTGCTCTGATAAGGTCAAGGCTCTGCTTAAGAAGGACTGGGATTCTGATATGTGGTGAACGTCCCTGAAAATCTTGAATCCCCTGATTTCCCTGAATCATCAGAGCCTGCAGGAGCAGCTCCTTGGCTCCTGATTACAGACAGATTGTCTTATGGGGGAGAAGTCTCTGCATCATCTCTGCGCAGGGCGGAGGGACTTCTTGGTTTGGGTGAGTCACTTGGGAGGGTACCTTTGTTTTAAAAAAACAAGTCAAAAGTCAGGAATATCAGCTTTGTGTTCTGACCAAAATATGATAATAGGAGATTTGAAAGGAGTTTTTTACAGAGTTCTATGGTTAGAAGTCAATTTAATAAAAAAAGTTAACTACACTTTTTTTTTTTTAAGTTTTTCTGGGAATTTTTTTTTTCCCCAACTGAAACCCCTTTTAATTATATATTTGCTCCTTTTGTTTGCTTCCTTCCTGGTTGGTATGGTTTTTGCTGAGAAAAATGTAAAATTTTGCTGGCTTTTTGAAAATTGTCTCCAAGAATCGTTCTTCCATTTCCTTCTACTCCCCCACTCCTCCTTCTGTCAGGTTTCAGGGCAGCTGCCACATCCTAAAATGTCTTGGTTTCAGGCAGCTGTGTCCTTGGTTCTTAGCGTACTGTTGTTGGAAAAAATGACCAGACACACCAAAGTATGGAAACTGTGAAACAAAGTTTACTCACTTATTCTTTCTTTTTTTTTTTTGAGACAGAGTGTTACTATCTCACCCTCGGTAGAGAGTGCTGTTGCATCACAGCTCACAGCAACCTCCAATTCTTGGGCTTAAGTGATTCTCTTGCCTCGGCCTCCCAAGTAGCTGGGACTACAGGCACCCACCACAACGCTCGGCCATTTTTGTTGTTGCAGTTGTCACTTGTTTAGCTGGCCCGGGCAGAGTTTGAACCCACCACCCTCAGTGCACCTGGCTGGCGCCATAACCACTGTACTATGGGCGCTGAGCCCTTATTCATTTTTTTTTTTTTTTTTTTGAGATAGTCTCACTTTATTGCTATTGGTAGAGTGCCGTTATGTCATAGCTCACAGCAGCCTCAAACACTTGGGCTAAAGCGATCCTCTTGCCTCAGTTTTTCATTTTTAGTAGAGACGGTGTCTCACTCTTGTTCAGGCTGGTCTCCAACTCCTGAGCTCAAGCAATCTACCCGCCTCAGCCTCCCAGAGTGCTAGGATTCTAGGCTTGAGCCACCATACCTGGCCGGAAACAAAGTTTATTGAGGAAGAGAAAGATAGGTTTACAGAGTAAGAAAGTTTACACAGCAAGGTAAGTTCGCCATAGACAGTGAACAGGCAGGCGCTCATTGTGGTGACAAGGAAAAAGTCTTTGAATGTGGCCAGGGATTCTCTTTTATATTGCCTGGGTTGGGCCTACCCTGTGGCTCAGAGGTCACCTTGGAACTAGAGTCTTTTTTTTTTTTTAAACTAGAGTCTTACTGTGAGTGCAGACCTCCCATAAGCCTCTCTGAGAGCCCACTGGGGGCTGTGGGCCACAATGTAGATTTTAGCTAATGACATGATAATTAGCTTAAAGTCTGTTCTAGGTCACTTTCAAGACTCTATTGTACCTGTTGCCAGGCCCATGGGCTAGAGCAGTGGTTCTCAACCTACCTAATGACTCCTAATGACTCAACCCTTTAATACAGTTCCTCATGCTGTGGTGACCCCCCAACCATAAAATTATTTTTGTTGCTACTTCATAACTAATTTTGCTACTGTTACGAATCGTAATGTAAATATCTGATATGCAGGATGTATTTTCATTGTTACAAAGGGGTTGTGACCCACAGGTTGAGAACCACTGGGCTAGAGCGTCTTCTACATCCTTTTACAATTGACATGCTAAAGTTCTGATTGGTTTACCGGTAGGAAAGTCCCTCCCTTCCCGGTGTGAGCAATCACTTGAAACAGAATTAAGGTGCACAGCACCGAGGTGGAGACCTGGGGGCTCTGCCCTAGTCCTCCTTCCGCAGGAGAGTCGGATTGCTAACTAACTACCTAATACTTCCTCTTTGCTTCATAAAGAGATCTACAGGGGACTTCTAATGACTCAGACTCCTTAAGGAACACAGAAAAAGGTACCACTCACCCCCTTTTGGTGGTCTTCTGTCTCCCCATGGACTCTGAAGCATTGAGGGCAGGTTCTTCTTGGGTATAAAGCTCTGCTGTCTTTTGGATTTCATTATCTGATCCCTTTGACTTTAGGGATACCTGGAATTACTTTGTACTGTGAGAGAGAACCTTGTGTGTGATAGCTGGCGAGTACTGCAGTTTAGGAGGTGGCTGATCAGTTGCAGCGAATGGTTTCTATTTTTGCCTACAGAGGGCAAAGGGGGAGCTTTTCCTTGGTTCCTACAGAAGCAAAAGTACAGTAAGTTAATATAAAATATGATGAAACTAATGTAACAAGAAAGGCACTTCCTGTCTATGGTGTTCTTCAAAATGTGTAATCTTAGTCTAATAATGCAAAAAACATCAAACAAACCCAAATTTAAGGAACATTCTGCAAAATACTTGGCCAATAATCTACAAAGTATGAAGGTCAGAAACAAGGAAAGACTAAGAAAGTCACACAAATTTAAGGAGACTAACGAGGCTTAAGGAGCAAGTGCAAGGTGGCATTCTAGATTGGGTCCTGATCCAGGAGCAGAGAAAGGACATTAGTAGAAAAACTGGCAAAATAAAGTCGGTTGTTAGTTAATAGTATGGTATAAATGTGAATTTCTTAGTTTTGATGGTGGCACCATTCTATATAGGAACTCTGTGCTCTTAGCACATTTTCTGTAAATCTAAAATTAATTCAACATAAAAATTTAAAGAGTGAGGCTGGGTACATGGCTCACAACTGTAATTCTAGCATTCTCAGAGGCCGGGGCCAGTGGATTGTCTGAGCTCAGGAGTTTGAGACCAGCCTGAGCAAGAGTGAAACTCCATCTTTAAAAATAGCCAGGTATTATGGAGAGCATCTGTAGTCCCAGCTACTTGGGAGGCTGAGGCAAGAGGATGACTTGAGCCTAGGAGTTTGAGGTTGCTGTGAGCTATGACACCTTGGCATTCTACCAAGGGCAACAGAGTAAGACTGTCTCAAAAAAAAAAAAAAGTCGGCTTGGCACCCATAGCTCAGTGAGTAGGGTGCTAGCCATATACACCGAGGCTGGAGGGTTCCAGTCCAGCCTGGACCTGCTAAATAACAATAACAACTGCAACAACAACAAAAAATAGCCGGGCGCTATTTTTAGTGTCAGCTACTTGGGAGGCTGAGGCGAGAAAATCACTTAAGCCCAAGAGTTTGAGGTTGCTGTGAGCCATGACACCACAGCGCTCTACTGAGGGCAACATAGTGAGGCTGTGTCTAAAAAAAAAAAAAAAAAATTAAAAAGTGAAATTAAAATTTTAAATATTGGCTTAGAAATATTTTAAAGCCTTCAAAAAGTTGTGGAGATAAGTAAAATCTCATAGTTGTTGTAACCCTACAAACACCTTAAGCCATGACAGAGCTGTGACTGTGTATATGAGTAACATGGAGTATAGTTGCAACTTCTGCTTCTTAATTATAGATTCTTTCTCATTGTTCTTGTTCTGCAAATGATCAGGAGGGACAAGAGACCAGACCCACTCTCCTTCTTTTTTTTTTTTGAGACAGAGCTTCAAGTTGTCGCCCTGGGTAGAGTGCTGTGGCATCACAGCTCACAGCAACCTCCAACTCTTGGGCTCAAGAGATTCTCCTGCCTCTGCCTCCCAAGTAGCTGAGACTACAGGCACCCGCCACAATGCCCGGCTAATTTTTGGTTGCAGCCGTCATAGTTGTTTGGCGGACTCGGGCTGGATTCGAACCCACCAGCTCAGGTATATGGGGCTGGTGCCTTACCCGCTTGAGCCACAGGCGCTGAGCCCTCCTCTCCTTCTAACCACTGACCTTTGTCATAGACTAACTGCCCCTTTTATTGTCCTGTATTTAACTCAGACCTGATAGTGCAAAAGAAACTGACATCTTCAGGGTGGAATGTTAAGTACATAAATATTTTTCCCAAAAGGAAAAGACCACCTTGAGCAATCAGATCATTATTTACTATGTATTAAGTCTTGTGTAAAAAGGTGTTGAAATTCTGGCTGGGCACGGGGATGAGGTGGGGCTTATGCCTACAATTCCTGCATTTTGGGAGGTGAAGGTAGGAGGATCACTCGAGCCCAGGAGTTCAAAACCAGCCTGAGCAACATAGTGAGACACCCTACCCCCAACTCTGTCTTTAGAAAAAAATAGAAAAATTAGCTGGGCTGGTGGCACATTCCTGTAGTTCCAGCTATGTGAGAGGCTGAAGCAGGAGGATCCCTTAAGCCCAGGAGTTTGTGGGTGCACTGAGCTATGATGACCCCACTGCCCTCTATCCCCCAGAGCAGCAGAGCAATATTCTGTCTCAAAACAAAAAAACAAGGAAAGAAAGAAAAAGAAATTTCCTTAAGCTTTCCTAAACTTTATCTGTATAAATGACCCCAAACTTCTACATTTCCAAACACTGGCTTCATTCTTTGGAATCTTTGTTTCTCAGGTAACTCTACACTTCATCATGTTTTCTGAATCTTGCTATTTGAGGTTGACAAAGCCTATGAAACATATTCTAATGATTTGGAAATCTATGTCCATATAAAAACTTGCACACAGATATTTGTAGCCACTTTACTGACAATTGCCAAAACTTGGAAACAACCAAGATGTCCTTCAGTAGATGAATGGATAAACTGTGGTATATGCAGACAATGGAATATTATTCAATGCTAAAAATAAATGAAATAAAAATAAATGAGCTATGAAAAGACAGGGAGGAACCTTAAATGCATATATTAAGTGAACAAAGCCAGTTTGAAAAGTCTTTATGATTCCAACTATAATGACACTCTGGAAAAGCCAAAACCATGGAGACAGTTAAAAAAAAAAAAAAAAAAAAAATCAGTGGATGCCAGGAGTTAGTGGGGAGAGAGGAATGAATAGACACAGCACAGGATTTTTTAGGGCAGTGAAACTACTTTGTATGATACTATAATGTCTTTATACAATTGTCCAAACCCATAGAATGTACAAGAGTGAATGAACCCTAATTTAAACTATGGACTTCGAGTGATAATAATGTGTCAATGTAGCTCATCAATTGTAACATTTTTTTTTTTTGAGACAGAGTCTCACTATGTCGCCCTAGGTAGAGTGCTGTAACATCATAGCTCACAGCGACCTCAAACTCTTGGGCTTAAGCAATTCTCTTCCCTCAGACTCCCATGTAGCTGGGACTACAGGTGCCCGCTACAATGGCTGGCTGTGTTGTTGTTGTTGTTGTTGCAGTTGTCATTGTTTAGCAGGCCCAGCCCAGGGTCAAACCCGCACGCCTTGGTGTATGTGGCCGGCTCCCTAACCACTGAGCTATGGGCGCCGAGCTAATTGTAACAAATGTTATACTTTGTTGGAGGATGTGGACAGTGGAGTACCCTGGAGTAGGAGGAGGGGGTATGTGGGAAATCACTGTACTTTTGCTGTGAAACTAAAACTGCTCTTTTAAAAGTCTGTGAACAAAACCAAACCAAATGTCTGTGTCATTAAATAGTAAGTTTTTGGTATTCATGAATTTTCATTTGAAAAGAATGTACAAGTAGACTTTTACATTATGAAATAAGTACTGAGTATACATGATAACTGTCAAGAAATCAGAGCCTATCTCAAGTTGCTCATGACCTGAATTTTCAACAACATAATTATTTAAAATCCTTTCCAAGTTTTATAACAAAAGGAAATACTTCATAAATGTTATTTTAAATGCAGTGTGCAGTACATTTAAGTAGGTTTGATGTGATATGTTCAAAATTATGAGCCTGTAAAATTGTAAAGTAAGCCATGAAAAGGATTGACTCCCCAATCCTTAGCGCTTTCTGGAGTCTTCTGTTTGACGCTGATTGATATAACCTTGAATAAATAGAGGCAGGAGAAAGTTAAGGTGTAAGGGAGTGCGTAGTAAAAGGACGAGACTTCCTTTTAAAAAACCTTATAATTACTGTGCCATGGAGAAATGCCATTGTCCTCATTATCAGGAATAAATATTTGAGAAGTTTAAGATACTTGGAAAGTGGCAAAACTTTTTTCTTTTTTTTTTTTTTTAAGATAGAGTCTCACTCTGTCCCCTGGGGTAGAGTGCCGTGGCATCACAACTCACAGCAACCTCAAACTCTTGGGCTCAGAGATCCTTTTGTCTCAGCCTCACAAGTAACTGAGACTACAGGTGCCTGCCACAACACCTGGCTAATTTTTCTAGTAGAGATGGGGTCTCACTCTTGCTCAGGCTGGTCTCAAACTCCTGAGCTTAGGTGATCCACCTGCCTTGGCCTACCAGAGTGCTGGGATTGTGAGCCACCAAGCCTGACCCCCAAAGAGGCAAAACTTAAAGCCAAAAGGTGGAAAATGTGACAGGTTCGTGGCCTGGAGTCAGAGCTTCTCTCCCCAGGACCCGGGGAGGACTCTGGAGGAATGGACTGAGGGTTGAGACTCAGCCTTCAGGAGGGCCTATGAGCTGGGCTTCATTGAGAAATAAGAGGAGGGGGGACTCTAAAACATAAGTAGAGCAGCAGACAGTGGCAGGGCCTAGACAGGCAGTGTTTAGGGAAGGGAGGAGGTTCTCAGAGAAGGCCTGTCATAAAGCTCTGTCTGACTTCACACAGGCCTGTAAGCTTTCAATGCTCCGTTTGCATCAATTCCTTTGGTACGAATATCAACCCGATGAGGTAGGTTCTACCATAATCTCCACTTTGTAAGTGAGGAAACTGAGGCACGGAAAGATTAAGTAACCTGCTAAAGATTATAGCTAATAAATAGTAGAGCTGAGATCCAAACCTAGGCAGTTGGTGGTAGACTTTCCTGAGGTGCCCTTTAGGAACAAGTCTCTTCTGGTACATTTTGCATCAGTCCCAACCCCTGGAAATCAGGGAGTTCAACCTTGATAATGCCAAGATGCAGGTACTGGGTGGAATATTGTCTCCCCAAATTCATGTCTATGTGGAACCTGTTAATGTGATCTCATCTGGAGATAGGCTCTTTGCAAATGTAAATAAGATCAGATGAGGTCATACAGAATTAGAGTGGGCCCTAAGTCCAATATAACTGGAAGGGGGTGGTGCCTGTGGCTCAGTGAGTAGGGCGCCGGCCCCATATACTGAGGGTGGCGGGTTCAAACCTGGCCTCAGCCAAACTGCAGCCAATATGACTGGAAGAAGGAGGACACCTGGGCATAGAGCCAACGGCAAACAGAGAGAATGCTATGTGATAACAGGAGCAGAGATTGGGATGAAATGTCTATAAATCAAGGAATGCCAAAGATTGCTGGCAGCCATGAAAACCTAAGAAGCTGGGAAGGCTACTCCCTAGAGCCTTCATAGAGAGTATGTATGGCCTTGGTACCTTGAGTTCAGGCTTGCCATGGGACAGCGGGCCAAAAAGAGATAGAAAAAGAGAAATACCTGTATTTAGAGGAAGAGAGGGGAGACAGCAAAAAATGTAAATGTGAAAAACAAAGTACTAGGAATAGCAAAGAGGATTTAGTGAAAGAGAAATGAGGATAGATTCATAACATCTTATTCCAATTCCAGTTTTACAGAATCTGGGGTATTACCTAACAACAATTTTCAAACTGGCACACACAGAGGGTCCATTGTTAAGATCTATTTGCTGAAATAACTTATTCAAGAATAACTGAAATGCTTTGAGAACTAAAATACTAGTTTTATAGCTTAATTATAGGTTTTTTGCACAGTGGAAGACACTTTTTAAATAATATGTAGTATGTTTAAATTTCATCGCTTTAAAAAGTGGCAGTGACTGAGTCTATGTGGGGGGCAGAAGGAGATAAAGGATTTTATAACATTTGGCACCATCATATTGTCATCATTCAAGGAAATTGGAGGAGCTAAATATAAGATAGGAATGACCTGAACTTGTCCAAGAAAATATTAATAGTCGTATAATTTCTAAAATAAACCTAGAAAACATGAAATAGGAGAAAGTGCAATAATTTTAAGCCTTTTGCTCACTTTTAGAGAAAAAAATAATTCCTCATCAAAGTGGTGGATAGACAAATGGCTCCCAGTCATTCTTCATTCACTCAGATACACACACATTTATTCAGCAGGCATTTACTAAAGTCTACTTGGTGCCAGACACAATGCTAACTACAAAGATGAATGGCACATTTCTTTCTGCAAGAAGCTCACAGAAAATTATAGCATAATATAGTGAGTGCAGTGATAAAAAGAGATAAACAGGGGAGACAGATGTCTGATAGGGTAAGTGTGGTACAAATTAGTCTCCCTGGTGGAGGTGACACCTGACAGCTAGATGGAATCTTTTTTTTTTTTTTTTTAATTTAATTTAATTTAATTTTTATTTTTTTTAAAGCAGGAACTCAACTTTATTGTGTCAAGCAGCTTCTTATATAGAGCGTGGGGAAGGGGCGGGGAAAGAAGGCAGGGGATGAGGTGCGTGCGTGACAGGGTTGGGCCAATGGCATGGTACCGCGTTGGCTGTATCTAGGTAGAGGCAGTTTCAGGCTGGGCCTTGCTGAGTCATTGCTACGTGGAAGTAGCTCGATGGATCTACATCTAGTCAGGCTCAGGAAGTTGCACTAGGCCTCAGGCGCATGGCAGGGCCCAAAAATTCCCTCTTTTGTTTTTTGTATGGTGGATAAACATAGCCCCTGTCTTAGGTTGCCTGCTCTTGCAGTTTCAGTCTTACCCGTCATGGGGATACAAACATCAATGGCTTGGTCCCTGTCTTAGGTTGACTGAACGCAGAGTGATCTTACCTGTCTTTGGGTACTATGAATGTAATCCACCGTGCAGCCCCTCCATATCCTGTCTTAGGTTGTAACAATATTTTAATTGAAAATGTTATTAATGTTTATTATCATTCATTGCCATGGCTCCAATTCATCTTTATTCTTAGTATTTTCACCTTTTCCTTTATCATTTTTCAAGTTGGTACCATTACATACATTATTATAACTAAGATAATAAATGTATTTTATAACATTTTTATTTTGTAGGTTAATATCTGAAAATCAATTACGCTTCAGACATGGTTCCTGATCTCGTAGAGTTCAGTTTAATGAGAGAAAAAGAAATGTAGAGAAATAAAAAGAATACACTATCATATCTTATTTTCCTATGTGTAAAATGCCTTAAACTTTTTATTTTTGAATGCTGGAAAATCATCTGTTTCTATTAGTAATAACAGTTGTACCCAATATACAATTTATCTTTTCTTAAAAACTTAATGCTATAATTCCAAATTGTTTAAATCTATCAACTTGAACAATGGAAGCACAAAGAAAGGAAATTAAACTTGGCTGAAGGGAGACAGAGATGATTTCTCACCAATGTCAGATATTATTTTTGAGGGTTCATTTTCTTTTCTTTCTCTTTCTTTCTTTCTTTCTTTCTTTCTTTCTTTCTTTCTTTCTTTCTTTCTTTCTTTTTTTTTTGGCAATTTTTGGCCATGGCTAGGTTTGAACCCACCACCTCCAGCATCTGAAGCTGGCACCCTACTCCTTTGAGCCACTGGTGCTGCCCTTCTTCTTCTTCTTCTTCTTTTTTTTTAAATCATTCTCACTATCTTCAACTTCTTCAGGATATCACTGATTAAGTTAAATTTAATTGTATTGGTTTTTGTTATTTGGAAAAGGAAATATTAGAAGATTTATTTGTTAGACCAATTAATTTGGTCCTAATTAACCGAGATTTTACTGTCATGCATGTTTCCATACTGACAATCAGATGTGTTTATTGCACCAAATAAGCATCAAACATGATGTTGTATTGTTTTTCACACATGTAGTCCAGAAGATCTGACTTGCTGTTATAGAAGCTAAAATGTCACTGAGATAAATAAAAAGACTAAAATAATGATTTTGGATTTGATGGGGTTTTAATTTTTGTCATGCACCCTTCATTCACATTTTTCTCATTTATTTATGTGGTTTAACTTCAGATTGCATATTTTGTTTGTAATTACTAACTTAATTTCCTTCTCTTTCTAGTTAAAAGTCAGCACCCTTTCTATCAGGGAAATAAAGTCTATGAAAAGTAATTGACACCATATACTTTACAGAAAACCCAGGGAACTCCTTTTGTGACCTGAAATTGAACCCCAGGGGTGGTAGCAAGTTGGTGAGCAAAGTATGTCCCACATGCATTTAATGAATGTGTCCACTTGACACACATAATTCCCTGGCTGTGTTATTTATGCACAACCTGCTAACATGAAACAGATTTTCAGAAGACAAAGGGTAGTATCAGTGCTGCCTTTAGTTATAATTTTACTTTAAAATCTGATGAAGGTAGACAATTCAAAGTTAGACTGTGCCAAATGTTAAATAAAATATATTAATTACAAACATGGTTTCATTGGTCTGCCATTTTCACATATATTTTTTAAAGTTGTATTGATTGATTGATTTTTTTTTTTATTGTTGGGGATACATTGAGGGTACAAAAACCAGATTACACTAATTGCATCTGTTAGGTAAAGTCCCTCTTATTGTTGCCCCATCCCCAAGAAGTGTGTTATACCCTGTGATCCCCCACTATTTATTATTTTTTAGTTAGCATCCCCCTCTGTTTCCTTCATTAGAGTACCATGTTGTCACAGCTCACAGCTACCTCAAACTCTTGGGCTCAAGAGATCCTCTTGCCTCAGCCTCCCAAGTAGCTGGGACTACTGGTGTCCACCATAAGAGGCAGATTTTTTTTTTTTTTTTTTAGTAAAGATGGGGTCTCCCTGTTGCTCAGGCAGATCTCAAACCTCTGAGCTTAAAGTGTCCGCCTGCCTTGCCCTCCCAGAGTGCTAGGATCACAGGTGTGAGCCACTGCACCTGGACCATTATGTTTTTTAAGTATCTTTTTCTTTTTTGTTATTGTGAAATTTGATTTAGGATTCACAACTTTAGACACTGAAAGTATCACCTATAATTGTGTTATTGGTGATCATGAGTGTGCCTAAACTATGATGTATCTTGCATCAAAATTTAGCATTGTTAAAATTTCAAATTATTTAAGCTTATTAATCTTTATATAAGTATCTAAAATTAATTAAGGGCACAAGAAAAAGTTCAGATAATCACCTATATTGAGTAGTATATGGAATTCAGAGGAAGAGGAAAATTCATCCCTGAGAGATATGAGTTACTTCAAACTTGCAGATAGTGTAATTATTTCATTTTTCACATGATTTTTAAGCTGCGTAAGATGAACCATAAGAAACAAAGTCATGCATGTGGGATGTCTTATGTTTCTATTTCTAAGCCTGCCTCTTGCTATGCCATTTAGGATAATATTTCTCTCCATGCTGAGTTAACAGCTTTGTAAGATTAAAATCAGTGTTTTGAAATAAGTGAATCTCTATGGCAAAAGCCATATTTCAATGTTTTTAAGCAATATACTAGCACATTCAGAGTAATCGGTAAGCCAGGCATTGCTCAAGAACAGCTGGTGTTGTGATGACAAATTGAATAAATCAGTAGGAGTCATTCACAGGTGGAGAGTGGGTAGAACAGGCACAGGGAGCCACAGCTCTGACAGTGTGCGTGAGCAATGTACACACCATTTAGAAAAATGCGTTTATTTATTGAGAATACAAAGCCATATATTTATATATTCTGCTCTATTTTTGAGTAGTCTAAAGGAGTAAATCATTTCCCAGGATAATTAATGTCCATAAGATGATTTTAAATATATATATATATTTTTTTTTTGCAGTTTTTGGCAGGGGCTGGGTTTGAACCCATCACCTGCAACATATGGGGCTGGTGCTCTACTCCTTTGAGCCACAGGCACCACCTTAAATTTTTTCTTTTTTTGAGTTTTTAAAATTTTTTAAAATTAATATGAGGGTGCAATTTTTAGGTTATATTGTTCTCACTTCCAGGGTAAAATTACATTTGTAGAAAAGCCCCTCACCCAGGGGGTGTGTTATACACCCTCACAATGTGTACATTAGATGAGATCCTGCCTCATGCCCTCCCAATTTCTGCCAAAAGCCCTCCCCCTTCCCTTTTCCCTCTAACTCCAAACTGGACTATACTACTTTTTTTATTGTTTATATCAGGGGTCCTCAAACTGTGGCCCGCAGGCCACATGAGGCAGTGTGATTGTATTTGTTCCTGTTTTGTTTATTTACTTCAAAATAAGATATGTGCAGTGTGCATAGGAATTTGTTCATAGTTTTTTTTTTAAAACTATAGTCTGGCTCTCCAATGGTCTGAGGGACAGTGACCGGGCCCCCTGTATAAAAAGTTTGAGGACTCCTGTAGTATATGAGCATGTACTTGTATATATATTGATTTCATATTAGTATGGAGTACATTGGATATTTATTTTTCCATTCTTGTGATACTTTACTAAGAAGAATATATTTCAATTCCATCCAAGTAAATGTAAAAGACATAGTCTCCATATTTTTAAATGGCTGAATAATATTCCATGGTATACGTATACCACAGTTTGTTGATCCATTCATGGGTTGATGGGCATTTAGGTTGTTTCCATGACTTGGTCATTATGAATTGAGCCTTAATAAACATTCTAGTGCAAATGTCTTTGTGGCAAAATTATTTTTGTTCTTCTGGACAGATACCTAGTAATGGAATTGCAGCGTCAAATGGAACTTCTACTTTTAGATGTTTGAGGATTCTCCATGCTTCTTTCCAAAAAGACTGTATTAGTTTGCAGTCCCATCAGTAGTATTGAAAAATATGGAATGCTTCACGAATTTGTGTGTCATCCTTGAACAGGGTCATGTTAATCTTCTACGTATCATTCCAATTTTTGTCTATGTGCTGCCAAAGCGAATACTATATTTTGTATTATATTTATAATTTTTATTTTTTATAATTTGTTTTGTTGAAATACTGTGTTTCTATAACTAACTCCAGGTCAACTATAAAAGACAAAGAGCATCTGATTTGACAGGAAGGGGAGAGGGAGAAAATTGCACTTGCGCAGAATAGTTTATTGAAAATCTCAAAGTTATGAACTTAGAGAACAAAGTTAGAGAACATTTTGTAACAAAAAAGTGAGCGTTACTGAACCCTGTTGCTAGTAAGAGTTTTAGACACAACAATATGCCAAGTGGAGTGTTCCATTCCAAAGTAATGGAAAATCTAACCGTAAATGGCTTAGAATTAAGGCTATTTATTTTTTTGAATAAGAATGAGTTAAGTTTGTACAGTATCAGCTTTACAGGACCAGGTTCCTTTGGTCTTTTTGCTATGTCATCTTCGGCATGCTAACTTAAGACTTTCAGCTAATTTTACCCATTGTTTCTAAATGGCTGCAGAGGCTCTAAGTATTCCAGATAGCAACATCCAGCAGCAGAAAGTACATAGTCCCCTTTTAAATATCCTTTTTAAAAGCAAAGAAAACTCTCTGATAGTGCCATCCCCCATTCCCACCCCAGAGACCTCCTAATATTCCCTTGGTCAAAATGTGGCTCATATTTACTTCTAAATCAGTCTCTAACCACAAGCATGGAATTACAACCATTGATTATGATCTACGAGAAAGCTCAACTGAGAATTGAATTACACCTGATCTCTCTTGAAACACACAAACAGCAGAACAAGGACTGTTCTGTATTGTTGACAAGGAAGGGAGAGTGGCTATGCCTGGTACGAAAAGTGCCTGACCCACCATTATTCATTCAACAATTTGGAACTGAGTGCATGCTCTAAGGCACTAGAATAAATGATTTAGAGTCTCATACAGATACATTTATTGCAATTAATTAAGTCAAAAATTAGGTAGAGGAAATATAACTTACACTTTCTTAAAAGGCATTTTATGGAGGAGGCACTATGTTAAGTATTTGACATATTAGTTCACCTGAAATAAGTCTCATTTTATAAAGACCTGAAACACAGAAAGATGAAATAACTAGCCTGTGTAGCACATGCACACGTGTGTGTACACACACATATAAATAGGTAAAGAAAAAAAAAAAGTGGGATTCACACCTGGTGTGCTATACCCTTAATAATACATCCAGCAGCAGAAAGTACACTCGCCCTTTATTACTACATTGTGTAAAATACTTTCCACTGCCATACCATTGTAGGGGTCTACCCATAAAAATTCTGGCTAAAGTATTTGATGTTTACTAGGTAATGGGGAGTCTTTTTTTTTTTTTTTTTCACTTTTCTCTTCTTCTCCCTTCTTTCTTTTCTCTCTCTCTCTTCCATTCCATAGGTCCAGAATTTAGGCACAGCATGGCTGGTTTTTCTGTTTAAGCAATCATAAAGTTGAAATCAAGGTGTTTGCTGGACTTCTTCTCTGAAGACTCCAGGAAAAAATCTACTTCAAGCTCTGCCAGCTTGCTGGCAGAAGTCAATTTCTTATAATTACAGAGTTGTCCCCATTATCTTGCTAGCTGTTAGCAGGGAACACTGTTAGCCTTTAAAGGTTGCTTTCATTCCTTGGCACGTTGTTCCATCTATGTTCAGAGATGCAGACAATCTCCCTTGTGCCAAATTCCTCTTATCTTCAAATCCCCGACTTTCTCTGTCTCTGACTTCTAGACCTAGATTTAAAAGATCCAGGGCTATTAGGTTAGGGCAGGCCTATGTAGATAATCTTCCTTTCTTAATGTAAAATACATAGTACATCATAAAATACCACTTGGTCATGGAATGAAAGTCATCAAATAGCCACAGTCCAGAGATTGTGTAGGACTTGTAGATAGTGGGGTGAGGACATTGCTGCTATCTTAGAATCCTACCTAAGAGAAGAAGTGAAAATGTTTAATTTGGCTTGGAAAACACTGGGTTTGAGAGCCTATAGATCATTCAGGTGAATTATTATATGTATTTTTAAATGCATGTGTTAGGCCTGGAGAGAAAAGGTTAACCTAGTTATATCATTAGAAAATTATTCAAAAAATGTTATGGGTGAAATCACAGAAGCATCTGATGAAAAGTATGGAGACAAAGAAAAGTATACAGTTTGGGTGAATACCTTATTTAGGAATTGCAGAAAATATCACAGAGGATAAGACAGAGAAAAAAATGGAGATGGGAAAGACAAGGGAGAAAAAAGCAGGGAGAGAGCTGGAGAACATAATGTCGTATTAACTAAAGCCAGAGACAGAATTTAAGAAAAGGGAGTGGCAATGTTGAGCACAGACAAAATATCTCTTATTGGCTTTTGGAAAGACACTGTTGACTTTGAAGAAAGAAGTATTTTAGAGGTTAGGGAGCAGTAGAAGCTGGCTTACAAAGGGATATGTAGTGATGAAGAAAAAGATCAGAAAGAGTCAATTAATTTTGTGAAATGATTAGTAGCATAAAGCTCTACAACCTGGCTTGATTCCCTTGTGAATCATGTAATACATCAGTTCTAAAAAAGAAATAAAGAAGGAAAGACCGTGGGAGAAGAGAGGTGGTTGACAGGAAAAGTCAAAGCCATATGCCGAAGGAAATAGTCTCTTGAATAAATTTTGGCATGGAAGACAAAGCATTTGTTTGATCATATTATTCCATGAATGTCTACAAAGAGCACCAGATAAAGCGATGAATGGCATTTGTACTTTCTTGCCAATTTTTTTTTTTGTTGTTGTTGTTGTTATTGTCTCTTGTGTCCCCTGAAGTGAAGAGAATTTCTGGCAAATAATTACCACATGAATTCAACAAAGGTAGATGCTTCCATAGAAGCATGTGTGTGTTAGGGGGAGTTATGAGGGAGGCAGAGAGAACACTTCATCACCTGGATGCTAGCTCTGTTAAAATCCCCAGTGTCTGTCTTCCAGACATTAATGCATTAGTCATTCACCCCATGGTAAGAATAGGTCACCTCTGTCATACAAAAGCAACCACTACAAAGTTCAGTTCGATCTCAAAGGACTGTTTCAAGCCAATGGAAGAGAAATATTTGCAGAATTTATTCATTTCCATCCCTCCCTGGCAGGCATTGAAGCAGCCTGACAGGAACATTATTACAAATTCTGATGAAGTATAAATATTTATTTTAATTGTTTCTCAATACTTTCAGGTTAAAGAGGTCACCAGTGAAAATGCTGCGTTAAAAGAAGCATCGTGCTAAACAATTGGTGAGTCAAAAGCTTATGCATGTTTTTTTCAAACTCTTAAACATGCATAGAAGTTGTCATATTTAGAAAAATAGTAAGCAGCAGAAATACCTTTCTCAAAATCTCAACTAGGGCTACTTTGATTATTATATTTCTATTTTTGATAGTCTTTGTTTTTCCTGCTTCTAAAGAAAAAGAAGTGCCCATTTTCATGTTAGTCTTAATTCACTCTATGTTTACTACAATTAATGGTTTAATGTTCACTATTGGTGTAACTATATTTTTATGATGTCTGAAAACAATTTTATTTTATTTAAAAAAATAACATCTTTTAATGACCTCTATTGAATTTATTCTACCTTATAAACATCTATACCAGCAGATCACTATTTAAGAAGGAAGATTATAAAATGTATAGATAATACAGTCCACTAAACAAAGATGGTGGTAATAGTGACAGCACAAAAGATTAAGAGACCAGTTTGTTGCATTAGCCACCATTTCAATACCATTGGGAACTGTCAAGTGTTGTTGCATTAGCCACCATTTCAATGCCATTGGGAGCTGTCAAGTGAACATGGAAAATAATTTATATATTCCTCAAAAATGAAAGAATGTGATTGGAAAGGCATTCACAGAGTCTTATTTTTTACTACTCACCAAAAACTGAAACATAGGCAATTTAAAAATGTTCTTGCATACATGTTGTACTTAATGAGTTTCAGATAATAATGCCATCAGATTTGGTCCTATTATAGAATTCTTTAAAAACGTAAGTCAGCAGAGATCTAGTATTCAGAAAATCAGAAGTCCAGTGTATTTTAAGCTCTAATCTTCTAGAGTCTATAAAGTTCATGTGCAATTTAAATTGATTTACTATTTAAATTGCACATGAATTTAATGCTCACCCTGTATTGTTCCCCAAGTTACAATCTGTTGATGTACTTACTGTAGTCTCTGGGTATCCATGGAATCATGAAGGACTGATTGGATCTAGCATGCACTATCATTGACTATAAGAAGATGTTGCCTTAGTGTTCTAGCAGTTGTAATCTATGAAAGTTCATCTTTGAAACCTATGAATCCTCAACTTGGGAAATGCATCTTTTCCCTTAGATCATTGCTCATATTTGAAGATGATTGAATGGGAGTTAAGAATGTGAACACATTAGTGTGTGATGGTATATTTTGTATTTTGAAATCTGATTTTAAATTTGAAGGCAGAGGAAAATTGTCTTTCTGTTGATAAAGAACATTGTGTTGATTTTTTGTGGTCTACAGTAGGGATCATGGTTTAAGATCCAGTATACACATAGGTTAGTGTCATCTCTTTGCAAGTCACCAAATCCATCTAACTGGACTAGTCCTTCAAAAATAAACACATGCCGAGAGTTTGCTCTTTGGGCTTGCTCCTCTCATTTGTGCTAAAATATTTGACAAATGACATTTGCCTAAGTAAATAATTTTGTGTGGACATAGATTGCACTGTATATTCTTAACCCCTGTGATGGCACTCCTTTAATCACATAAAATTCCACTGTATTTATGATGTGGGATCCAGTACTCTTTAATTTGGTGCATCTATTAAGGATCCTGGAAAACAGCAGAAACCACCCTGCATGTTTTAAACAGGATGCGATACGAGACAAGAAATTAAATCCTTAGGAAGTCATGAGAAATGCTGAGGCAGCCTGCTGCCGAAATGCACTTACCTCCATAAATATCTTCATGAATAATGCAGCATAGAACCCCTGTGACCGTGACTCTTTTGAGGCTACCACTAGAGCTATGCTGAAGGCATGAAACAGCCACCATCAGTCAGTAATTACCTCTTATTCAAAGGAAGCTGGGGAAGGGACAGCAGAGCACTGCTAATCGCTCTCCTGCAGTAATAGTCAAGAACTGCAGGAAGGTAAATGTCACCCGGTTTTACCTTCCAAACCTTTATGAAACGTATCAATCAGAAAAACATGTTTTACATCTAGAAAATCAACGGTACTCTGAGAATTTTTTCTTTTTATTTTAGCTTTCTAACCCCTGCAAGTAGAAAAATAGAAGGAAAAGGAAACGGTAGTTAAAAGTGACAATCCCAAGAACCCAGCTCTCACCTGAATGTAATAGAGTAACTCAACCTCAACTGACAGCAAACCAATTAGGTATACACGGGGCCAAAATCTACAAATATGATCCTCATCCCCCATAGTAGCACTCACAAAACAGAATAAGCTTAATTATGTCAGAGATTAAGTGGCAGAAGTTCTTGTGCTCTTACATTTGATTAAAGAATAAAAAATTATTTAAGGATTCAAAACGTCTTTAGATTCTCCATAGTAAGTCAGATACAACTGCCAAGACATTTTGCCTAAGGTTATTTATGTTATAATAATAAAATTGTGGTTTTCATGGCCACAAAGAAAACTTATCCATTTTCATCTACATAAATCCACAGCAACAGGCTTTGCCAAATATTTCTATTGCATATTCTTATTGCCAAATGCTAATGCCTAAACTTGGCTCTGTTGTGTTAATCATGCCTTTTCTATGGAGCTTTATTTTGTCTTTCAAACAACTGGTCTCACAAAACTGCACCCATTAAACCACAGACTAAGAAGAGGTTACTTGATGTACCTTTCCACCTTTTTAATGTAAAGGTGATAGTGACAGCTCCTTTCAGAGAAGGGAGGCCGGGATCTTTCTGCTAGGCTATTGCAGAAGAGCTACCCAGATCTGGAGTGAAATTTCCATTACAGGAATAGATGCACAGCCAGTGCTGGGAGGAATCTTAAATATTCCTTGTCCTGTGTTTTTCAGAAAACAGTGCTTAAGACAAAGGATTATATATGAATGGTTAGAGAATATAATTTCAGGGACCAGGAGTGAGAGATGGGCAGGAGAAAATGACTGGGGGGAGCACAAGTGTTATCAGATTCATTTCTACTATGGAAACAAGGCATTTGATTTCTTAGGACTATATAAGAAACCTCATGAACACTTACTTAACAGAAAGAAAAAGGAATGATAATTATTTGTCAGTTCCTATTCCCATGTTCAAGTGTTACTTCATGAAATATCAATTTCCTCACACTAGCTTTTTGTGTCTTGAGTGCCTGGCCAGGGAAGCCTTGGAAGAGAAAGATGCAAGGCAGCCTTGAGATATGATGCTCTCCTTATAGATATATATTTCACATTCCAGAGAATAAACTCAAAATTTAGCAGGTTATTTCATGATGTCATTAGATTAGATTAGATTAGTTTGCAGGGGTGGCGAACACGCGGCTAGAGCCGCATGCGGCTCCCGGCCAAAATGAATTTCGGCTCTTTGCCTCTTATCATTATTTTGTATACTGTGGCTCTTTGCCAAGTTTGGATTTTGTTATGCTGCTTCTGAGGAGGGA